>CM046879.1:254855430-254865430 GCA_025667525.1 Glebionis coronaria | reverse complement strand
AGGTCGTGTGAACCAAAATCCTATTAATAGATACGAACACATTCCAACTAATTCCCAAAAAATATAAATTTGTATCAAATTTGAACTAGTAACTAATCCCAACATGGAAGTACTGAAAAAACTCATATAAGCAAAAAATCTCAAATACCCGTGGTCATGAGACATATAATTATCACTATAAATAAGAACTAAAATTCCAACAGTAGTGATTAATATTGACATAATAGAAGTAAGTGGATCAATCAAGTATCCAAATTCTAAAGAAAAATCATTATTGATAATCCAAGACCATACATATTGATAGACAGAACTTCTATTTATTTGCTGAATAGACAGATTTATGGAAAAAATCATGACTATACTTAACAATAAAACGCTCTGAAAAGCCCACATACGACGAAGACTTTTTGTTGCCGTCGGAAAAATAAGAAGTCCCAACCCTATTAACATAGGAACTGGAAGTGGAAGAAAAGGTATTATCCACGCATATTGATATGTCTGTTCCATAAAAAAGTTTTTTTTCTTAACTAATTGTTTCCGATTCACCGGATCTTAGCTCTTTCGAAAAAGTAAATAAAAAATAAAGATATGCACTAACTTATTTAATAATTTATATTTATATTAGTATTTATTCTGAGTCTTTTCAAAATTGTTCAAATATGCAAAACAAGAAATTACAATTGGTCAAATGATATAACCAAGTGACATATAAAAACGAATACTTATAATAGTAAAATAGGAAAATAAAAAAGAATCATTATTATTATGAAAAATTCTCGTAATAATATTATTGATATTCAGATGAATTTTTAGGCTAAAAAGAGTACTTGATGCTAATATGAATTAGAGGATTAACTAAGGTCGTTGGTCTAATGAAATAAAACCTCTTGATTTTAGTTAGTTTATTTTAACTCATTAACTAATTTATTATGGGATTGATTGTTTTCCATTTCAATCAAAACAATTTATTAGGAATATTTGGAAAGTTTATATATAGTTATAGTTCTAAAATGAACTTTTTATCGAGCAAGCATAAAAAATGACTTAGATCATTTTTTATCAAACTACATACCCTTTAACAGATTTTTGACTAGTCTCATTCAAGTTTTAAAGTTTAGGTGTATTTTTTTTTCAGCTTTTACTAAAAAAAGACTCAATTTATTAGGCAAAAGTTTACAAGGTATTTTATTACATGTAAATTACATGTAAATAAAATATAGAATGACTACAATAAAGGTGTTTTAGGTTCTTTATTTCTTTTGATTTCTATCCCATAGCAGATGAGATATAAACAACGAGAACTAAGAGTTCCAAACCAAAAATTTTTGGTTTTACAAAGAGTGTATGGAAAAATTTTGTTATTTTGAGTCATTTTTGATAAAATTTTCACAGATCTTTGACGTATCTAGATTTCTATTAAGAGAATCTTTTAGAAAAAAAAAATAGATAATAAATAAGATAAGAAATAAGAACAAGTACTCTCTTTCGGATTCAGGAAAGAACTCTCGTAGATCTTTTTTCCTTTTGGAAGATACAGAAGCGAAACAATCAACCTATTGATATTAGAAGACCCAACGGATTCTTCAAATGTATCATTTCTGGGTCCAATAGAATTCATAGGTATAGGAAGAAGCCCTATCAAATAGAGATTTTTTCTTTCGACCATATTTTGATTGTTAATACGATATATAAGGACCGCTACTCCAAAGAGTATTACACCCTTGATCGTGAAATATCGATTGCTTGTTGAACCCTGTGAATTGTGTGAAAGTAGGATACTCCAAATTCGGGAGTCAAAAAGTTTTATAAAATGTTCTTGGTGGAAAAAATGTGAATGAAAGATCCCACTGAATTGAATTGGGTCCAGGAATCTAAGAAATAGTGAGAATTCTTGATCTCTCTCAATATCTCTCTTAATTCTAAAATCCAGGACTTGAATTCATGTCCTGTCATTAAATTCCTCCTGATTTATTAGAACTAAAAGAATTCCAGTTAAGCATCTCATTGCTTTAGTTGAAAGATTCCATTTGAATTGGAATCTGGTCATTCACTATGACCCGCTAAGCATCCATGGCTGAATGGTTAAAGCACCCAACTCATAATTGGCGAATTCGTAGGTTCAATTCCTACTGGATGCACGCCAATGGGACCCTCCAATAAGTCTATTGGAATTAGCTCTGTATCAATGAAATCTCATCATCCATACATAACGAATTGATGTGGTATATTCATATCATACTATATGAACAGTAAGAATTAGTAGTCTTATTGAGACTAGAACTCATAGGGAATCAAATCGATTTATGGATGGAATCGACAGTGGAATTTCCAGAATGATTGAAGAAACCTCTGACATTACTTGCGAATAAAAAATATTGTTGTGCCCCAATTGTTTAGAATCATTAACAGAAAGAATAAAATGATTCTGGTGATACATTCGAATGATTAAACGTTTCACAATTAGTAAGCTGAATTTATTGTCATAACCCACATTTTCCAACAAAATGGATCTATTTAAAGCATGATCATGAGCAAGTACATAAATATACTCCTGAAAGATAAGTGGATATAATAAAGAGTGTTGTTGAGATCTATCTAGTCTTAAATAGTTTTGGAATTTCTCCATTTGAAATTCTATTTAAATGAAAGGTAGAGGATTTTTGGGGTTATAAATGATACATAGTGCGATACAGTCAAAACAAGGTATTATAGTACAAACCAAATAGATACCTCGGATCCAGATAAACTTATCAACGGATTCTCTATCCTCTCCTTTTCCATTTAAATATAAGTATTTATGTTCGTTTTAATTATAGGATATGATGATTAGAAATCCTTTACTTTTTTCAACCTAATCGCTCTTTTGATTTTGGAAATTTTTTATCAATATACTGTTTCTTATACACATACGTTTCTATTATGCAATGGAGAATGATAATATTTAGGATTCATTAAAAAATCAAGAATAAATTCTTGGGAGAAAGCCTTCCCGTATTGGGCACTAATATTTTTTTAACGTCTAATTAGATCGGGTAATCGTTCAAATTAAGAACGGAAGCTCGTTGCTTTTTCTTTCCCTAAAATAAAAATGAAATGAATTGAAGCTTTAGGGCCCTATCCATTTATTAATTCGACCCAACTTGAAATTGACTTTGGTTGCCTACCTTTCAATAAATTAAAGAAGGCTTTGTACCGAGCCGGAAAGAATAAAATATTATCAAAACTCTTAATTGATACGACATGCTATTTTTTCCATTCATTCCCTTTCAGGATCAGTCGTGGTCTTCCAAACTTTACCGATGGTATGGACGAATCCCTCGCTTCATCTAAATGTGTAAAAGATCCTAGCCGCACTTAAAAGCCGAGTACTCTACCGTTGAGTTAGCAACCCAAATAGAAAAAGGGGTATGCAGATACAATCAGAATAAAAAAAAGAAATGTAAAAAATGTGGACCATCCCCTATTTCTATGTTATACACCTTTTCAATCAAAAATCTAGGTATCAAATCCAACGAACCCATCATTTGAATCAACAAGTAAAAAATAAAACCTATGGGACGGAAATAAATAGAACTGCTTATCACGATGAATTATATTTGTTCGATACAATGTTGTCAATATAAATGTTAAGAAAGGAATAGGATGAAAAAAAAAACACAAGAACTTAAATTGAAAGAATAGTAAAAATGTTGGATTGGCACTGCATATAAATATATAAATAAAAATAATAAATAAATATTACAATTTTGAGTTTGGATGGAGAATAAACAAAGAAGAAGTAGAAAAAATATTTATGCAATCAAGAGTGTATTGAATCCATATAGAATAAAGAAATTCGATTCCTTGTTTCTGACTTGATATTAGAGGTCGAATGAAAACCATCCAATTGCGGGTAATGCCAAAATATTTTTATTTTGTGAGGATGAATCAAAGTAAGGGTTTCCTTAGAAAAGGATTCTATCAAAAAAAATTCTATAAAAACAATGATAACTAGATACGAATAGAAGAAGAAAAGAAGGAAATAAAAAAACATAGTATAGAAAAGATATCCAAAATAATATAGAAATCATTATCCTACCCTTATTTTTTATTTCCTTCATTTAATTGAATTTCATTTGATAAGGGCAAAACCTCTGCCTTTTTTAAAATATCCTGAACAGTTCCTGTAGGCTGAGCACCTTTTTCAAGGAAATAGAGAATAGCGGGAACGTTTAAATAAGTTTGATTCTTGATCGGATCATAAAAACCCACTTTCTGAAGATCTCTTCCTTCTCTTCGAGATCGAACATCAATTGCAACGATTCGATAGACGGCTCATCGGGATAGATGTAGATGAAAAAGAACCCCCCCTAGAACCGTATAGGAAGTTTTCTCCTCGTACGGCTCGAGAAAAAATGATGTTTTGTCTATGGATAAAATTAGAATAAATATAAAATCTGTAAAATGAATTAGTCTATAATATCATTTAAAATTCAATTTAACTCATAGTCATTTTTATTTAGCTTCCTTCCCGCAAAAAATCATTTGAACTCATAACTCAAGTTCAATATATATATATATATATATATATATATATATATATAATATAATAATAAATAATAAAATAAAGAATTCTCAAATATATTAAATATTTTTCTTTAATTTTTTTATTGAGTGGTCTTTAACCCACCGTTTTTGTCTCGTTTAAAATTTATTTGGATTCTTTATTCGGATCCGTGAGACAATTGAAGTGATGTTTCCTTGTTCTGGGATCCTTTATTTTTTTTTTAATCATTGGGTTTAGACATTACTTCGGTGCTTCTTAATCCTTTCAAAATGGTAGCAACATACCCCTTTTGGGATTTCTTTATATCAAAGAATCATACCGAGGTTGATTCATGCGCGAGACACTGTTGATCGAAAAAGTTTTAGCCTTCCAACAATTTTGAAAATTTGTTCGAATGGAATCCTTTCAATTTCTATATCGAAGATATACTTACGAAGTTGTTCCAATTTATTAATTGGCATTAACCCTAGATCGTTGCCCCTGAGAAATTAATAAATACTTTCTACTCGAGCTCCATCATGAACTATTTACATTAGAACCCAATAAAAAAAGAAGGTTTCTAGTAGAATAGAACAAACGACGTCGAGCCAAGAGCACCTTCATTCCTGTATAAAATGGTGGATGTAACAATAAGAATCCACATCGGATCGTGTCCTTCAAGTCGCACGTTGCTTTCTACCACATCGTTTTAAACGAAGTTTTACCATAACATTCCTCTAATTTGGAACCAGTATGGAATTGATTCAATTATGGAATCATGAATAGTCATTGGTGCAGTCGGTACAGAGACATAGTTATTTATATTTCATTTCAATATTTAATAACATAGATAATAAAGATTTTTTTGAAGAAATTTTAGCGAAATGCCGTCTTTTTTTGTCTGAATATTTTATATAAATGCCTATCTCAAAAAAATATCTAACAGAAATATTAACAAATCAAACTAACAGAGATCGCACAAATAAAATAAAGAAATTCTATTTGACTCTGCCTCTTCAAGTGACTCAATAAGATAGACTGGCCATTTCCAACTTCCCAACCTAGAAGGAATCATTACAAATCTTGTCTTGATAGTTGAAAAAGTTTTATACTTCTACATCATTATTTGAGTCAAGTTTTACTCCTTTTTATTATCATAACAAAGCAAGATCTCTGTGTGTGTGTTTTTTTTTCTTTTTTTTTCTATTGAATTGTCAATGATGCAAAGCAAATAAGCTAAATGGATCGAACAATAAAAAGAAATATCATTGTTAAATATTTTAATTTTCATATTTTAGGGATGCAATTTCGTTTTCACAAAAATGGAAACACTATTGTCACTGAAATAGGATAACCATACATACCTATAGGCTAAGCACTTCCTCTTTTATATGTATTTTCATATTTTTTTAACCTGCGGTTAAGTAATCTTTCTCCAACTGTGATCGATGCCTCATTTTCTATGGGTTACAAAAGGGTTCAGTTCCTTTTGCGTGTCATTTGAACTCGATTTAATTTGGTTTGTGAAAAACTTAGATATGATTTCGCAAATAATAAAAAAAGTCTATCCAAACCTTGAAACAGAACCTTGTTGAACAAAAAAGAAGTATTAGAATACAATGGATATTCTCTGGGACGGAAGGATTCGAACCTCCGAATAGCGGGACCAAAACCCGTTGCCTTACCGCTTGGCTACGCCCCATTTCGATTTTGATTGGATACTTATACTATTAAAGAATAATATTCGTATTAAGTGTTCGTCAATTCCAGTCCAACTATAATAAAGAAAATCTTTCTTCTTTATAGAATCTATTATTATATGGATGGATTCGTGCTAGGATTTTGGCATGTGTATATCTAGAATCAATTCAACGGAATTTATTGATCATTACATATAATTCAATTAAGATATTGTATGAAAGTATGATTTCTTCTATTCTCCTTTGAGAAAAGGAGGATTTTTGATTGAGAGGAAAAAGAAGTATTTTTTGTCTACCTTACTTTACTTCATTTTTCCTTATATCAATAACTCAATCAAAATGCAATTATCTCGACGAAAAAAATGTCTGTTATGCTTAATATCTTTAGTTTGATCTGCCTTAATTCTGCCCTTTATCCGAGTAGTCTTTTCTTGGCCAAATTGCCCGAAGCCTATGCTTTTTTGAATCCAATCGTCGATTTTATGCCAGTCATACCCCTGTTCTTTTTTCTTTTAGCCTTTGTTTGGCAAGCCGCTGTAAGTTTTCGATAAGATCTTTAATAAGATCTTTAATACTATCCTAGAAAATTCATATTTATTCGAGAAAAATTATAACAATTGATAAGATCAAATAAGTCTGACAGTATGAACCTTCGATTCAAACATTGAAATTCTCGGATAGCCGCGAGACGCCCTATTTCCTTATTTTAATCCTTTTTACGGGGAAATACCTTATTAGCTTCGGGTCCCTTACAATATCTAATTTGGGTATGACAGTGATTTGTGGTAATCAAAGACTCTTATTACAAATTTCGACTTCATTTAAATTTCTGAACATTCTTTTCTATTACTAGAATTCTTTTCTTGGTGTCAAAATAGGATATGTGATATAAAAATGGAGGATCTATTGTCTTTTCTCGTTTTTCTTTTTCAAAAAATGATCTTGGAGGTTGTGTAATGCTTACTCTCAAACTTTTCGTTTATACAGTAGTAATATTCTTTGTTTCTCTCTTCATCTTTGGATTCCTATCCAATGATCCAGGACGTAATCCTGGACGTGAAGAATAATTTTTTTGTTTTTATTACTTTATTTTTTTATTACTTTATTTTCTATTTTATAATTTTCTTAAGATTTTATTTTAGCTATTCCACACATTTGACAAGGAAAAAAGGGGTTTGCAAAATTTGAAAGAAAAAATGTAAACTTATCAACGGAAACGGAAAGAGAGGGATTCGAACCCTCGGTACGAATAACTCGTACAACGGATTAGCAATCCGCCGCTTTCGTCCACTCAGCCATCTCTCCCAATTGAAAAAGATACTTACTATGTTACATTACACATCAAGTAAGGATTAAAGAAAGTATTTCTTTCACATTCTTTATTGTTATTATATAATTAGCAATACCGTTTAGATGCTCGAAAGATCAAAATAGAAAGATAAATAACGAAGACCTTCTTTCTTTTATTTTGTTCGAAGTGCCTTTTGGGCCTGGCCCGGTCAATACCCAGCCAGGCCTTTTTTTGTTCCAACGTATTCCCTTTATTTATAGGCAACATACTATAAATAGCCAATTTGGTATCTATATAAGAATATCCGTTCTGGGGTTTACATATACCTATAATTTTTGTTATAATGGAAATTGAGAAGGATTTTTGATTAAAAAAATAAATGAAGTATGTATCAAAAAAATTTTTCTTATTCTTATGTCATTAGGCAAATCCAAATTTATATTCAAATTCAAGAATAATTCACGAATTCTCAGTCAATAAATAGTTAATGGTTCCCATAAATTTAGGCTTTTGAGTGAAAGTGAATATAATATAATTTCAATATAAAAGTGAGTGGAAGTTTGTGTGTTTTGAGATACTATACAATCAATCGAAGGGGCAGATCAAATATAATAAAAAGGGGAAAAACGCTTTCTTTTCTAATTTTTTTTTAATTTAGAAAAAACGATTAAAAAGGGATGCAAGTACAATAAACTCAGGTTTACTAATCCAACTCAAAAAGGGAAATTTTGATCCTATTGTGTAATTGTGTATGTGTATAGTTTTGGCGGCATGGCCGAGTGGTAAGGCGAGAGACTGCAAATCCCTTTTTCCCCAGTTCAAATCCGGGTGCCGCCTCATCAACAAACGAATCGAAATCTCTTTTTCTATTCCGCTCTTTTTTGATGTTCTGGGTATTTTGTAAAAGATTGGAAATCTTTGAATCTCAAATTCAAAGAAAGATTATAATGGTCGAAGCAAGACTTCGAGATTCTCTTCTACTGCTAATGTAATGTCTATTGATTGGATCTTGAATTACATTGGATAACCGGCCGATAATTCCACTACTAGTTGGGAAAGTACTTTCTATACTGTAATCTACGTATATAGACTCGCGAGAATCTCTGAGTGTTCAGGCGTTCAATCACTATTAGATTGGATAGATACTTTACCTTTTATAGTTTATAGAAAAAAGAAAAAAAAATTGGGCCCCCTCGTCAAGAGTATAATATACTATCTCCCAAATGTCGTAGCAGGAGCAGGGTCGGTCAAATCAGGACCTCGTACAATCGTGTCGGGTGAGCAACAGCCGCTTCGTCACAGTACTTACTTATGGGCTAACAGGTCACACTTTGGCCAAGTATCCTACAAAGAGACTCCCGAGAGCCAGAAGTATTAAAGGAATGGCCATAGGAATGGGCGCATCATGACCTCGTAAGATGTCTCGCCCGAATGAATTAGTTGGTCCTAGAAATGTTAGAAAAAGTGAACGAAAAGAGTAATAAGAAGTGAAAAGGACAGAGACACTTCCTAACCAGAAAGCAAAGTTCCCACTAATGGTATACTTAGTGTAAGCGAGCTCTAAGATCACATCTTTGGAATAAAATCCAGTTGGAAAATGAAATCCAATTAGAGATAAGCTGCCCATGAGCATCATGGCATAGGTAAAAGGGAATGAGGAGGCAAGCCCCCCCATCTTTTACTAAAAAGATTGAGCCGAATTCAACATGCATATATTTTAGATAGATAGAAAATATCAAATAAAAACTCGAAGACTAACCAACTCAAATCTTTCTTTTTTTGTGTTGGATCCACAATTAATCCTATGGATCCTTAGGATTGGGATATTCTTTTAGATCCTGTAGTTTCCCTGGATCGAGACAGGTATCAAAACTCTTTCTACCCATCCTGTATATTGTCCTTTTTGTTCCATATTGTAATAGTTGTAATAGAACCTTAACTGTAATAGAACCTTAACTTATTATTAGACGAGATTTTACGAAAAAATTGTTCGTAGTAGAGAACAAATCTTTTTTTTTATACTCACACTCCTTATTTGTTAATAATTCTAGTGATTGTATTTATATGTTTATATTATTCTGATAGAAAATATGATATTCAAATAGAAAATAAATTCTTTTTCGTCGAATGACTATTCATCTATTGTATTTTTATGCAAATATGGAGCAAGAAAACTCTATGAAAATATGGTGGTTCAATTCGATGTTATTTTAGAAGGAGTTCGAACACAGATGCAGGCTAAGTAAATCAACGGGCAGTCTTGGTCCTATTGCAAGTGCCGTTGAAAGTCAAGATCCTATTTTTGGCGTCAAGGACATTGGGAATTTCATCTCTGATGATACTTTTTTAGTTAAAGATAGTAATGGGGATAGTTATTCTATCTAGCATTTCCCCAAAAGTTGACAAACTCGGAGGATATGTAAAAGATATTCTTTGTTTTCCATCACTTTGGCATGTATAAAAAAAATATTGTGAGCCTTCTTT
>CM046879.1:254825430-254847930 GCA_025667525.1 Glebionis coronaria | reverse complement strand
CAGACTCTCTATGACTCAAAAACTCCAACCTACATCGTACCAGATCAGACTAGTCACTTCGAGATCCCTTTCTATATCGTTAGAATGAGTCAAGGCTTGAAGAGTCTGTTATCAAATCGTCTGTGCTCACGAATCGATTGTGGGAGCTTAATGAAAATTCTCGTAGTATAGTTACAGTCAACACAGCAGCTGTAACGTGAGCAGCACTTCGCTCCTTATATAGGCTATACACTCTGCTGAATGAAAAAGTTTCCCCATCCCCATTTCGTTTGTAAGGAAAACCTTACCTCCTTGTCTCTCAGGTAACCATACATTCTTCATTTTATTTGCAGTAATATCCGGTCATTTCCGAGTGGTGGAATGAGTTATTTGAGCGAAATGGGTTGGTTGCCAAATAATATATTGAGTACACCCGATACATGTATCATAAATCTTTACTGAATGTGACATTGGATCAATATTTTTGAACGTGATAAAGTTTCAATCTAGTAAATTGATAAATGAATTATATATTTAAATACTAATACTAGATGAATCAATGAGTTACCCGGTTTTTTCTGGATTGACAGTGCCAAACTACTTTGATTTCTTATCTTTGTGATAACATGATCATACCTTACGTGGCACACATGCTAATTTGAATTGATTTATGACAATTCTAATTTTATTTTAATAGGATAATATTATTTATTCAACAAATTAGCTTGATTTATACGAGTCGATTTTCTGTTACGATAAATTGATGAAACAATCGCGAGTCCAATAGCGGCTTCAGCAGCTGCAATAGCTATAACAAAAATGGAAAAAATAGCTCCTTTTAATTGACGACTATCAAAAAAACCAGAAAATGTTACAAAATTGAGATTAACCGCATTTAATATAAGTTCAAGACACATAAGAGCCCTAACCATATTTCTACTTGTGATCAATCCATATAGACCGACAGAAAATAAATAGGCACTCAAAACAAGTACATGTTCGAGCATCATTAACCAACTCCTTATCAATCTCGATTCATTTCAATATGAACAACAATTTATTGACTAGAATAATGAAATAAAGGAATATATTGGGAATAGATCAAACTAATAAAGACTTTCTATTTTATATCCAAAGTAAAATAGAAAAAGGAAATGCATGTAATAGCTCATAACAAGGTTTTTCCGGTTCTAAAGAGTTATTATTGACGAGCTACAGCAATTGCGCCGATTAACGCAACTAAAAGAATTAGTGAAATAAATTCAAACGGAATAAAAAAATCTGTTGATAAATGAATCCCAATTTGTTGACTATTACTTATCAGATCTTGCTCTATAATCTGGCTTGCTTTTGTAGTCCAAATAATCCCGTACCATGACGTATCTGGAATAGTAGTAATTAGTGAAAGAAAATACTTGTGCAGACTACGGAAGTTACTCCATCTCCCACGGTCCAAAGTTGGAAATCTTTGGAATATTCTGAACCATTTATGAACATCACAGCAAAAATGATTAAAACATTTATGGCTCCTACGTAAATAAGGAGCTGCGCGGCAGCTACAAAATGCGAGTTTGATAGAATATAGAATAAAGATATACAAACAAAAACAAATCCCAACGAAAAGGCAGAATAAATGGGATTGGGAAGTAATACTACTCCCATACCCCCTAATATAAGACCCAATCCCAGAAAGACTAAAAGAAAATCATGTATTAGTCCAGGTAAATCCATTATGTATAAAAGAAGAGATAAATAAATCAAAATCTTTCATAACTTTATTGACACCCGGTCAGGAAAAAAGAGGGAAATCTACTTTTTTATAATAGTTCTTAATTATTATGAAATTTAAAATTACATTTTCATGGATATGGATTGATGTAGATATAGTTATTGGCCTAATCTCTTGAAAGAGTAATTTCAATCTATATATTTGCAAATCCTCAATATAGTCATAGAGATCTATTTAATATAAATTAAAACATGATTCTCGTCTCCTAATCAATATTCAATATAATCAATATCAATAGAATTATGAATATATTAATAAAATTCTAGTTAGTCACCAAATAAAAAGCCTCATTCTTTTAGATCAAAATGCGTTATTAAGTTTTTATTTCAGGCAAATTTAAAATTGTTCGAATTGTGTAATCGTCAATTACTGACATTGGTAACCGACCCAAAGTAATTTGATTATAATTCAACTCGTGACGATCATAAGTAGAAAGTTCATATTCTTCAGTCATTGATAAACAATTTGTTGGACAATATTCAACGCAATTACCACAAAATATGCATACTCCAAAATCAATACTGTAATTAAGCAATCGTTTCTTTCTAATATCACTTTCCAATTTCCAATCAACAACAGGCAGATCTATAGGACATACGCGAACACAAATTGAGATTTGGCCGTAGAAGGATCGAATTGTATCCGAAGAACAGGGGAATACAAAAAAGTAATAAGAGAAGCGCACAGACCAATCAATCGTATCGGTCGTATTCTTGAATTTGGAATGAAAAGAGGAGTAATGCTTCCTAGCACGGGACACAGAATAAGACCACTTAGATCAGAATAGCATTCACAAAAATGTTCTAACATAGAGTAGAATCTAACATTGAAGAGATTAGTTGACAACAGTCAAAAGATGGGCGCCTAATTCCAATACAATAGGGGTCTATCAGTGCAAGTCAGCTGAACACCGTGATTGATGAGTGGGTAGGTGGGTTAGGTGCACCTCTCGCCCAGTGGGAAGTAATGAGGCTAGTCTCCCCCCCCTGAATGAAGAAGTAGTAAGGCCCCCTTCCCGCGTATGCGCCTTTATTTAGTATTTAGTTTTGATTTTTATTCTTTCTATTTTTTAATTATCAATGGGGAATCCTTCTAAAAAATCTATCTGACAAAACGCAATTCGTCGAGTTCAATCCAAGGTTTGCCTTTTTTCAGGTAGCTTTCTTACGCCTATTCAGCTAGGGGGCCATTGGTCATAGCAGAAATTCGTCGAAGGAAAAAAAAGAAGAGAAAGAAAGGGAAGTTTTTTCTTTCAATCCAAATAAGAGAACAAAGAAACCACTCTAAAATGAAAGTTAGATAAAATCAAAAAGTTTCAGTAAGAACTAGAACTAGACTTCTTCCCCCCTTTCGACTTTTCCTCTCTCCTTTAGTTTGTGTTTCCACCCGGGCTTTTCCTTCTGTTTTATAGAGACCGAGGAAATTCTTCTAAAAATGCATGTAGAAAGGTGAGGCATTTTCCCCGGCATACGGAAAAAAATTCCAGGATGACGCAAAAGACGAGTAAGGGACGGGGAGGGGGAGGCTCTCGAAACCAAACGAGACTAGAAGGAACATGGGAATTAGTACCATTCATATTAGTGCTTTTGTCTCGAAGAGCCAACAAAGGGGCAGCAAGGGGGAGGGAACCGAAAAGCTAAGCTTTGCGGAGCGGACCAATCTTCCGTACCGCCCCCCTGACTCTCTCCCTATAAAAAAAGCCTGCGGGAAGCGCGAAGAGCTAAGCCACTAATGTCGTGGCGAAGGTCATACCTCGGAAAGTCCGCGAAGTTCAGGTTTTGTATGTATTATATCCTTTCGATCGAGCGACAACTTCTAAGGAAGGTCTTCATTCCCCTTTGAAAGAAGTCCAAAAAATTTTGAAAATCCCGATTACATTACCGCAGGCCAAAATGAAATTTTGAAAAGCAAGCCAGAGAAAAGCATCGTTGAGATAATACCTTTCATCCTAATCTCATCTACTTAAAAAGGGGCCCTCTTGATCACCTGAAGATTTTTTTAGGCGGAATTGGCATAATTATTACCGTGAGGATTGAGCTGCCAAAAGAGATTATCCTCCCTATAAAAAAAGCAAAAATAAAAAAAGAAAGAACAAATTCGAACCGGCCTTTCCTTTGATAGTCGACAAGCTTGACTTATAGCGAATTCCATAGAATTGGGCCAGCCGCCTGGAATCAAAAGACTTTCGAACCCGTTGAAGATCCTTGTGGCTCCGGATTCCTCCAATCCAGCCGATTCCGAATCGACCAATTCCGGGATCTTTTGCAGCGAAGGCCAGTCATCGATGGTTGGGTAGAATTTTGACTTGAAATTTGGAATTCACAGTCCAAAGCCCTTCTCTTCTTCACTCAAAGGGGCAATGCACCAGGCCGTGTGGTGGCGAACACGCTGTGCTGTATGCTAAGCTGTTCACCTTGTAGACGGAGGAGATATAGAAAGTGTGCCGTGCTTGATTCATAAGATTATATAGTAGAACCAGTATATTATTTCACTTAGCCTGCCTCTCCCATTCACTTAGCCTGCCTCTCCCAAGACTTTCCGGACCAACCAACCCGGATCTGTCCTCGTAAGTCTCTCTGCATTTTGGAAGCAGAGCATGCAGAAAAATCGAGCAATGGATCTTAGAAGAATTCCACTTTTTTCGGCACGACTCTTTCGATTTCTGCGCTGACATTTGAGTTGTCTCTCTTATTTCTTTCAATCGACACACTCGACGCAGATAACTCCGGTGGCCCCCGCTTCTGTCTCTATCGCGACAGCCCCCACCTCCATAGCCACAACATGGAGGAGCAGCTCCTTAATCCGCATTACAACCAATCAAAATGTTCTCCAGATCGATATATGATGCTAAACGGAGACCAAGATAGAGAGAGAGGGTTGCCCCTTTGTTGGCTCTTCGAGACAAAAGCACTAATATGAATGGTACTAATTCCCATGTTCCTTCTAGTCTCGTTTGGTTTCGAGAGCCTCCCCCTCCCCGTCCCTTACTCGTCTTTTGCGTCATCCTGGAATTTTTTTCCGTATGCCGGGGAAAATGCCTCACCTTTCTACATGCATTTTTAGAAGAATTTCCTCGGTCTCTATAAAACAGAAGGAAAATCCCGGGTGGAAACACAAACTAAAGGAGAGAGGAAAAGTCAAAAGGGGGGAAGAAGTCTAGTGCTAGTTCTTACTGAAACTTCTTGATTTTATCTAACTTTCATTTTAGAGTGGTTTCTTTGTTCTCTTATTTGGATTGAGTAGCCTATATAACCTTGAGTAAAAAGGAAATTTAGAAGAAGGTAAGAGGAAGTCCAGTAGATCAAAAAATTGAGTTGCTTCCCCCCTTTTATTTTCCCTCACCCTACCCTTTCATTTCCGCTTAAGCTTCCCCGGTTTGGGGGATTAATTGATTGGATACCCGAGAACCATAATCTTTCCTAGGAACAGCTTCTATGACGATAGATAGGGGTCAGGTTTGTTTGGCATCTATGCCCCCTGCCCTCCAAACAGTATGGGAGCCTTTCAGCTCGTACTGCTCACACTCCTAGATCTTCACGGCACCTCCTCCACCATAGTGTGAGCTGGGAGCAGCTCCAAAAGGCGAGGCCTACTTAAATAAGTAATGATCTTTCAACAACGTTAACAACACTACGAAAAAAGTCAACTATGGTTGCCCACTGATCTGATCATAGGTGAAATCCAACCCCTTCTCTGCTCCTTTCCTGACCCTTTCCTTTGCTACTAGGAGAGTCGCTAGCTTGCTTCATTATATTCTATAAGCGGAGCGACTTGTCGAGTCTACGAAGCTTCGTAGTTGCTTCCCCCCCCTTTCTTTTGCCCCGCCATGCCACTAGATCCATAATGACGTAAGACCCAATCTTTTCTTTCATTCATATACATACATTTATATTTAATATTTTATTTATATATATTTAATTTCATATTTATTTAATTTATATTCCAATGAATCTGAAAACTTACAATGAATCTGAAATAATCGTTTTACTGTTATAGAATACATTTCTCCACTAGAATCTAATGGAATTTCGAAATGAAGATATTTTTATTTGAAAATTATTTCAATTTAAATAAAGAATGCGTCGCAGAACGATCTATAAAACAATTGATACCTTTTCATTTCTCAACTAAATTAGGAGTGCTTCTAAAGTCCACTTCTTCCCCATACTACGAGTGAAAGGGAAAAAGTAAAGACTACCATTAAAGCAGCCCAAGCGAGACTTACTATATCCATGTGAATTATGTCCCTTATCTCTATGATAGATTTATTCCATTATTGCTCACTAATAATAGTAGAATGAATGGTCCAGAGTCAAAAAGGGATTCTGGGCGAACACTATTAATGTACCAATCAAATAAATGGATTTTTCAAATTCCTATGTACCCTTTCCCGATTGTCTCTCTGAAGGAGTTGGGAGATAGTATATTATACTCTTGATGAGGGGGCCTAATTTTTTATTTCTTTTTTCTATAAACTATAAAAGGATGAAACTACTAGCTACGCAATCGATGGCAATCAAGGATGGATTTCTATTTCGGAAGGGGTGCTTACTGAAAGATTTCAACACTACGCTCATTGCTCTTCTTCTAAAGTCCCTTGGAGCCAATCGCTTGCCTTGAAGCTTGACATGATGAAGGCGCTTTGAAGAAGAATACTACAACTCTACCCAACCATGAGTAATAAGCCCTCAGGCAGTGTTCCTCCCTAACTAGCCCCTTATTAATATAAAATGAAAGAATAAGTTCGGGAAACCGTCAGGCCCCACTCAAACTAGCTGCCCTACCACCTTAGAATTAGAAAGAAGCATTTCTTAAAAAAAAGAAAGAAGCCCGAATGCTCAAGATCAATATCATATGGGTTGTGTTCTACCAACGAGCAGCCAGGAGCCTAAAGAAAGCACTGAGAAAGAAATAAGTGTTCCTTATAGGTTCGTATATATATACTGTGGCGCTATATGGTCTTTAGCTATAGGTCTCGTGCGCTTGCTATAGAAAGTACATATACGAGTCACGAGTAAGAGGAAGTGGTAACGGTCGATGGATGTTCATATTTGAGTATTTGCTGACGGAATGCCTCACATCAAGGTGACAGGATTCGAACCTATGGCCCTCTGTACCCAAAACAGATGCGCTGACCAGACTGCGCTACGGTCAACGAACTCATACTAATGCTAGGACTTGTCGCAAGCAAATTTGGAAATAAAAGAAGTCTACCGAAAGCCTTGGTACTTGTCTGATCAATCACACTGATAGCTTCAATAGTTCACTGAAATTTTGATTTGAGGATTTCACCGGTTACTAATCCAATATCGGTATAGTAGGCCTCCTTGGCCACTCCACTAGTGGCTCGGCTTCGTCCTGGAAGCTACTGCTTACGCCTCTCTAGGCTTCGCTATCGCTCATGACTGGTATATGGATCTCTCGGTGGCCTTCTAGAAGCTTCGCCAGAAGCGACTAGTCGCTTCCCGAATGCCCCTTTCCTTCGCTACTAGGAGAGTCGCTAGCTTGCTTTCATTCTAGAAACGGTAGCTTCCGCGCCCTTCCTGCCTACTGAAATAGATGTGAATGATCGTGACAGCTCTCAAAATCCTATTCAGTCTGATTAGATATGTCACTGAAAGAAAGTGATTTTGTTCCCTCTCTTTTTTTTAGGACCCCGAGGAGGGGCCGACCCATCCTAACATCATTTATGAGGAGCCGGACGACAAAGCCTCCTCAAACTAGCTGCCCTACCACCTTGCCTTGATTATGACATAAATGAAATGTGAAATTCTTAAGTAGTCTACTTCCCCTCGAATGATGAATCCCGTAATTCTTAATTAAAGAGAGTACCGTGGAATTCATAAGGAATTTACTTGTCTATGTACTGTTCCATTCGATCTTTTAGGTCCCGACTTCACCTCGACGGTTAGGCCACGATGCCCTTAAAGTCTATATGCGATAGATAGACTCTTGTAACCATGACATCTTTTCTATTTGCTATTTGAACATAATTTCTTTCTAAAAAAAAGAACTGCTTAATTCCACAAAAGAAAAAGTCTTTTTTTTACGAGGTATAACTATAAATTCTTATGAAATCGACCATAGATCAATTCCCTTTTTTGGGATCGTCTTGAATACATCCCTAATTCTGAGCTTAATGTTACTCCTACCAAGAAACATGTCAGGTACAGGGCATCCTGATTGGATTAAATGGGATGACAGTCGCTCATTTAAAATCTGTAAAATCAGAATTTCGATCAAATCAAACACCGCAGTATACTAGGTCTTCTAATTCATTAAGAGGTTTATCTAAAAGATTCACAATATAACTAGGAAGACGTTTCAAATACCACACATGCATTACCGGATATGCGAGTTTGATGTAGCCCATTTGATATCTTCGTATCTGAGAATCAACAAACTCAACTCCGCATTGTTCACAAAATTGCGGGTCTTCTTTTTCATCTCCGATTACTCGATAATTTCCACAAGCACAAATTCCACTTTTTATAGGCCCAAAAATTCTTTCACAAAATAATCCAAAAAAATCCTTTATTTCATTCTTAAGAAAAAAAGATGGTCCATTATATTGAAGAATAGATCTTAACTTATTGAAGTTAATAACTTGGGTTTGTGATAATTTAAAAAATACATATTTTTGTGACAAATAAGATAAATAAAAAAAAATATGTGGCTTCTGCTTACTATTTCTAAGATTATCAAAACCCTTTTTTATAGTCATAGGCGAAATGAAGTCAATTTTATTTTGTTTTTTTTTATTAATTCTTTCTTTATCTTTATTTATTTCATTATTGTCAATGTATTTTGCAATAATTTTTTTTGTTGATTCTATACAAAGTTCTAGAGAAATTCTGCGCATATTAATGATACATAAAAAGATATCTACGTATATTTTTTCAATGCAAAATTGAAATATTAATCCAATATTTTTTCTTTTTAAGATTTTCCAAATTTTTGGGGGTGATTCTTGATTATTCTTTTTATTTTTTTCATTCTTTCTATTTGATTTATGATTGTGTTTCTCCTATCAATTCTCTGTTTAATCTCTTCTTTTGCCTGTGAATAATCTCTAGATTTATTTTGACTAAATGATTCATGAATTATCTGAGTGCTGATTATCGAATCCTTTTCTGTTTGAGTTTCACTTGATTCATATATTTCTCTCGGTATAAATAATGGAATTTTCTTTCCTTTTAAAAGTTCTTTTATTATTTGTTTAAAAAAAATGCTTTTTCTTGTTTCTTTGTTATTTTTTTTAAAACACTTTGAACTCGAAAATGAAAATTTCTTATTTCTACTTTGTAGTCTATATCTTTAAAAATAGGTTCAAAAAAGGAAGGTGTTTTTCGAGGAGGACCAAAAGGATATTCTGTTTCCATTCCCAAAACTGTTAAAAAACAAGAATCAAAATCATATTGTTGCTTTCTATCGCTATCAGAGAGTCGTAGCTTAGATCCGTGCCATGGTTTCAAATGAAAAGGATATAAGATTTTGATCTGAAAACCGTCTATTAACCAATTTTTAGGAAATTCCGTTTTGGAGAATTGAAGACCATTATAGCTGCACTTTAAATAAATTTCTCTATTCCAATCTTGGAAATCCTCATACCATTCTGGAGATTGCCGTAATAAAATACGGCCAATATTCTTAGCTATTATCAATAAGGGTAATTTAATATACCTTCTAAAAATTGATTGCCCTAGTAACAGAATACTTCTTGTTTTTTGTGCATATGGAATGTTTTCCCAGAATTCCATTACGACTTCCTGGTTGTTTTTTTTATTTTGAATTGTTGATCTAAAATTTCAAATTCTGACTTTTTACCCAACCAATCTCTAATATTAAAAAAAAGCTTCATTAAGTCGGATATAGGAAACGGAAAATCTTCCATTTTTTCCAAAAAAAGAGGGGAATGGGGATTTCCTTGAGACGGTCCCCAAATAACCATTTTACGCCTTTGAATGCGCATAGATCCTTTGATTACGGCTCGACGAATAAGGGTCATTGAAACACAAGCTGGAGACGTATCAGCCTATATTCCTACTAATGTGATCCCCGTTACTGATGGACAAATCTGTTCGGAAACAGAGCTCTTTTATCGCGGAATTAGACCGGCTATTAATGTCGGCTTATCTGTCAGTCGTGTTGGGTCTGCCGCTCAGTTGAAAACTATGAAACAAGTCTGCGGTAGTTCAAAACTGGAATTGGCACAATATCGCGAAGTGGCCGCCCTTGCTCAATTTGGGTCAGACCTGGATGCTGCGACTCAGGCATTACTCAATAGAGGTGCAAGGCTTACAGAAGTACCGAAACAACCACAATATGCACCACTTCCAATTGAAAAACAAATTTTAGTCATTTATGCAGCTGTCAATGGATTCTGTGATCGAATGCCACTAGACAGAATTTCTCAATATGAGAGCGCCATTTTAAAGAGTATAAAAACAGAATTACTACAATCCCTTTTAGAAAAAGGTGGCTTAACTAACGAAAGAAAAATGGAACCAAATACATTCTTAAAGGAATGCGCTTTGGGTTACACAATATAAAATAAAAAAAGATAAATATGAAGGAACGAAGTTGACACAATCCCTTTCTTTCTGATAGGTGTGTAAACACCCATCCTTTTACCACTTAATTCGGGCTAAAACGAGACCAAAACACGTATTTAATATCATTTGTTTGGAATTATGCGTGGTTTTTGTGTTTATTGTGTTTTCAGAGCCAACCGGATAAATATTGAAGAAAACATGGGATTGCACGGGTTTTACTGAAGAAAAAGACTCAAGATAAAGTCTATTGTCCAAGAGATGCAAAAGATTTGAAGTCACTGGGCCTATTCGAAGATTTATCGAAGAAAAGGACCAAAGATGGAAGATTTATATAAGTCGAAGAAACTCAAGTCTATTAAATGAAGAAATTAAAAGACGAGTTGAATTTAATCGACAACAAATCCCGAATCAGAATCGAAAACGGAAACTTTTCTGAAAAGACGAAAAGACACGAAGAACGGGAGAGAGCCCACTCACCAACCAAAGGAAACACCTATAAATAGGCTATCCCACACACATTTTAGGGAGCTAGTTTTTCCTTCCTTCCTCCTTTTTCTTTCCTCCTGGTTCGTAGAACACCATCACCACTAGGGTGATTGGTGATTTTTATTTTTAGTTCTTTAATCTTGTAATTTTAATCCTTGTTTCATCTTGTCAAAACATCAATCATTCAATACCAAGTTCTTGTTTAATCTTTCATTTCATCTTGTCCATCATCATCTTTATCTTCAAGTTATTAAGTTTTATTTTTCTTGATTTGATCTTCAAAAGTTGTTTGGATTTGTGTTTTTATTAGTGGGATTTGTTGCTTATGGTGTCTAAATGATTTGTGTTTAATTTGGTAAATCCTTTTTAAGTATTTGATTCGATTTTGATAAAAATCTGTGTCCCGTGTTCTTCGTATACTGTTACTGTAACTGGGTTTCAAAGTCTTCCGAACCAAGCAAAAAGTTCCGAATGAAGCATTCATTCGGAATCTTCCGAACCAAACATTAAGTTCCGGATCAGTTACTTCCGCATCAGAAGTTCCGAATCAACATATTCATCCGGAAAGTTCCGGATCAGTCATAAAGTTCCGAACCAGTGACTTCCGGATGAAGCATAAGTTCCGGATCAAGCTCAGACTTCCGAACCAAGAACCTTCATCCGGAAGGTTCCGAATCAACCATTAAGTTCCGGATGAGTAAGTTCCGGATGGGAAAGTTCCGGAAGAGTGAATAGTGTCTTCCGAATCAGATAGTTCCGAATCAAGGTTTAAGGTTCCGAATCAGTTATTTTTGAATATTTTTAAGTCACTGTTTTACTGTTGTTGATTTACTGTTTCTTCACTCATATTTCACAATTTACATGTTAACTTTAAATTTTAATTTGAACTTTAAATTTTCAACCAAGTTTTTGCTAATCTTAATTAAAGTAATTGCCTTTGATTTAAACCTTCATTTCCACTTTTTATTAGACTAGAAAACCCAACCCCTTTATTTAGTAACCAAGAACAATCATTCCACTTAAGACCTAGATCAATTCGAGAGGATATCGAGAGAGAACTTTAATCTGAACCCATTGAAAAACATTTGTATCAAATGGCGCCGCTGCCGGCTCTTCTCGTTAAGATCAAAAGTTTTTTGTGAGAAATTGGATTTTGGGATCCGTTCCCCGTGAACGTTACTTTTTCAAGAAAATCTTCAAAAACAACTAAAAAATATAAAATTTTCAAAAATCCTAAAAAGTAAAAAACAATAAAAACCAAAAATATTTGTGCTTTGCTTTTCTTTGTTCGATCTTTTGCAGGTGTATGCGCACTCGATCCACGTCTTATCAAGAGCCCGAGCCTCTCGATAACTTAGACATGGCTGGTGTACAAAACAACAACAACATACCACCTCCGAACAACAATAATAACAACAACAACCCGCCTTTCAACAACATGAATAACAACAACAATGAGCACCTTCCGGATAATCGCCCAATGATTGAATTGCTGCAAGCTCATGTTGATGGCAACACGGATCCAATTGTTATACCACCAATTGCCGCCAACAACTTCGAGCTCAAGTCAGGCTTTATCCAGATGGTCTCAGCTCAACCGTTCTTGGGACGAACCATTGATGATCCACACGACCACATCAAGAGATTTCTACAACTCACCAACACGGTCAAGTTCAATGGCGTTTCACAAGAAGTGATAAGGTTACAACTTTTTCCCTTTTCTTTAGAGGGACAAGCCCGACATTGGCTTGCTAAGGAACCACCACAGAGTATTCTCTCGTGGACGGATTTGGAAACAAAGTTTATCAACTACTTTTTTCCACCCTCTCGTACTACCGCTTTGCGGAATGAGATTATAAACTTTGAACAAAAGTACGATGAGTCATTCAGTGAATCTTGGGATCGTTTTAAAGATCTTTTAAGAAAATGCCCACAACATGGTTTTACCAAAGTACATCAAATTAATATTTTTTACAATGGTTTAAGCATGAGTGACCAAGATTCACTGAATAGTGCCTCAAGGGGTAATTTATTGGCTAAAACTTCCAATGCTGCTTGGGATATCATTGAGAACAAATCTCGTGTGCAAACCAAGAGTGTTAGGACCAATGTTGCTAGTGCTAGCACTAATGACAGCGACAAGCGACTTGACAAAATCACCACGCTTCTTGAATCGCTTGTCACCCACACCGTCAGCAACAACAACAGCAACAACGCCAAAAATGCACAAGTGAACGCTGTCAGCCAACCTTGTGAGATATGCGGTGGTCCCCATTCTTACATAACTTGTACTGCCACCCAAGATTACCCTGCTGAGAATGTGAATGCGGCATATGGCACCTACCAACAACCTGCTTATCAAGCTAGACCTCAAGGTGACCGTAACTTGCTTAGCTACCGCAGCAACAACTATCTTTCACCACCTGGCTTTCCTCCAACCAACCCAAACCAACAACAAAACCTTAACCGCCCACCTCAACAACAACAACAACCTCGACAACCATATGTCCCACCTCACAAGCAGCAACAACCGCCTCAACGTAACAATCAAGTATACCAACAACCTGCTTACCAACCACCTGCATACAATGCTCCTTCCAACCAAACCACCACTGCTTTACACCAAGAGGTCGCCACCTACATGAGAACAAATGATGTGATAGTGGGAAATCTCCAAGAAGAAGTGCACAATTTGAAGGCAGATTTGGTCAAGCAAGGAAATGATTTGAGAGCTGACATGAGAAACACGTTGGATAGCCAGACTAATGATCTGAGGAACATGATGGCTAGTTTTTTCCAAAGTAGTCAACCCTCTTCTTCGGGTACTCTTCCGAGTAACACCATTGCGAACCCAAGAGGGGAGATGAAAGCAATCACCACTCGAAGTGGCAAAGGTACCAAGGAACCCGAGCTTCCTATACCTCCACCGGTGGTTATGACTAAGGAAAACGAGTCGCCTGCTCCTATTCCTCACCCTTCTCCTTCCCCAATTTCTCCACCTCTTCTTTCTACCCCTCCTCCACCCGTGGTTGTGAGTGATCCTATACTCCCAAAGCCTTCCTCTTCTTCCAATATACCTTATCCTTCAAGGTTGAGGAAAGAGAAGCAAAAGAGCAAGGATGATATTCAGGTTTCTAACTTTCTTAAAATGTTTAAACAACTGAATTTCAATATCTCCTTCGCTGAGGCTCTCGCTCACATGCCCAAATATGCCAAAATGTTTAAAGACCTTCTGAGCGACAAGGAAAAGCTCCTCGACATTGCCAACACCCAACTTAATGAGAACTGCTCTGCAGTGCTCTTAAGGAAATTGCCAACCAAGCTTGGTGATCCGGGTCGTTTTCTTATCCCTTGCAATTTCCCGGGAGTAGAGAATTGCATGGCCCTAGCCGATCTAGGTGCCAGTATTAATCTCATGCCTCTAAGTGTTTGGAAGCAATTATCTCTCCCAGAGCTAGTCCCCACTAAAATGACTTTGGAATTGGCCAACCGTACGGTTGCTTATCCAGTGGGGATAGCCGAAGATGTTATTGTAGGAGTCGACAAATTCACCTTCCCTGCTGATTTTGTTGTCGTCGACTACGAAATGGACCCCCGTGTGCCACTTATTGTTGGTCGTCCATTCTTGAGGACCGGTCGCACTCTTATTGATGTTGAAGCCGGAGAGCTTATCATGAGAGTGGGTGACGACAAAGTAGTCTTCAACATGGGAAAGTTGTCTAAACAGCCTTATTCATATGAGAGCGTTAATTGTATTGACGTTCTTGATGAGGCTTGTGAAGAACACTTTAATGATGCTTGCAAAAGTATTCCTACCTCTCTTCCCACTGTTGAGACCGTGTCCTCCATTGATTCATCGTTGTCTCTATTTGGAGATAGTGATTTATTCTGGAACAATCTTGAAGATGCCATGGGAGATGCGAATTTAGCTACTAATGATTCTCCCACCGAGGGGGATGAAGATATGAGTTTCTTTGACAATCTTCTCACCGAAGACAATCCTTCGCCTCCATCTCCCACGGTCATTGCTATCGATGCCACGACTTTGAAAACGCTTCCCGTCGAAAATCCTCCGGATTTGGAACTTAAGGAGTTGCCACCACATCTCGAGTACGTGTTCCTTGACGACAACAAGAAATCACCCGTCATTATTGCAAAGGATTTGAAAGATGAAGAGAAGACTCGCCTCGTTGCTGTGTTGAAAGCTCACAAGAAGGCTATTGCGTGGAAAATCTCGGATATTCGTGGAATTGATCCTCACTTCTGCACACACAAAATTCTCATGGAGGACGACTATAAGCCCACTATTCAAAGCCAACGAAGGGTGAATCCAAAAATCCATGAAGTCATCAAAACAGAGGTTATCAAACTTCTTGATGCGGGTATGATTTACCCTATTTCGGATTCACCATGGGTTAGTCCAATCCATTGTGTGCCCAAGAAGGGCGGAATAACCGTTGTTCCCAATGAACACAACAAGTTGATTCCCACTCGTCTCGTTACTGGGTGGAGAGTTTGTATAGACTACCGCAAACTCAATGATGCCACGAGAAAGGATCATTTCCCTCTACCTTTCATGGACCAAATGCTTGAACGATTAGCCGGTAATGAATATTACTGCTTTCTGGATGGTTTCTCGGGTTATTTTCAAATACCCATCGATCCCCAAGATCAAGAGAAGACTACATTCACTTGTCCCTATGGCACTTTCGCTTACAAAAGAATGCCTTTTGGCTTATGTAATGCGCCCGGGACTTTCCAAAGATGTATGTTAGCTATCTTCCATGACATGGTTGAACAAACCATGGAAGTCTTCATGGATGATTTCTCTGTCTTCGGGGATTCCTTCTCATCTTGCCTTGCCAATTTAGAACGTATGCTCAAGCGGTGCGAAGACACTCGCCTTGTTCTAAATTGGGAAAAATGCCATTTTATGGTTAAAGAAGGCGTCGTGCTTGGCCATAAGATTTCGAAAGCCGGTCTTGAAGTAGACCGTGCTAAAGTTGATGTTATAGCAAAGTTGCCTCCACCTTCAACTGTGAAGGGTGTGAGAAGTTTCTTGGGTCATGCGGGCTTTTACCGTCGTTTCATCAAAGATTTTTCGCAAATCGCTCGCCCGATGACCCACCTCTTAGAGAAAGATACTCCTTTTATCTTCTCCAAAGAGTGTCTTGAAGCCTTCAACTCGCTTAAGGATAAGCTAACTAAGGCACCCGTCTTGGTTACCCCTAATTGGGAGCTTCCTTTTGAGTTGATGTGCGATGCTAGCGATTTTGCTATTGGAGCGGTTCTTGGACAAAGAGTGAATAAACACTTCCAACCAATCCATTACGCTAGCAAGACAATGACTGGGGCACAATTGCATTATACGACAACCGAAAAAGAGCTTTTAGCCGTTGTCTATGCTTTTGAAAAATTCCGCCCCTATCTTGTCCTTTCCACCACCATTGTGTACACCGATCATTCCGCGTTGAAGTACTTGTTGACAAAGCAAGATTCCAAACCAAGACTTCTTCGCTGGGTTTTGCTGCTCCAGGAATTTAAAATCGACATCCGCGATAAAAAAGGAGCAGAAAACTTAGCCGCGGACCATCTTAGTAGACTTGAGGATCCATACCAAGGGGATCATCCGACCAAAGAAATCAATGATTCTTTTCCCTTGGAGACCTTAATGTCTATAAACTCGAAGCCGAATGAAACCCCGTGGTTTGCGGACTTTGCAAACTACTTGGCGGGTGGAATTCTCAAGGAAGGGTTGACGTCCCAGCAGAAGAAGAAGTTCTTTACCGACATCAAGACTTACTTTTGGGACGACCCTTACCTATTCAAACAATGTGCTGACCTGATAATTCGCCGATGTGTTGATGGACCGGCAGCGTCGGACATCCTTGATGCTTGCCACAAAGGACCCACCGGTGGTCACTTTGGTCCCAACTACACCGCTAAAAAAGTGTTTGATTCGGGATTTTATTGGCCCTCCATATACCGTGATGCTCACGATATGGTCAAACGATGTGATGTTTGCCAAAAACAAGGCAAAATCACACATAAAGACGAGATGCCTCAGAATTTTATTCAAGAGTGTGAAATTTTTGATGTTTGGGGTATCGACTTTATGGGGCCATTCCCTTCGTCTAAAGGAAACAAATACATCCTTGTAGCCGTTGACTACGTTTCAAAGTGGGTTGAAGCCAAAGCTTTGCCTACTAATGACGCAAGGGTGGTTTGTAACTTTTTGAAGGCTCTATTCGCTAGATTCGGTGTGCCTCGCGCCATTATTAGTGATCGTGGGACTCATTTCTGCAATGATCAATTTGCTCGAGTCATGGCTAAGTACGGTGTAAATCATCGTCTTTCCACAGCCTACCACCCACAAACTAATGGCCAGGCTGAAATATCCAACCGAGGGCTGAAGCGAATTCTTGAAAGGACCGTGGGAGAGCATCGTGCCTCTTGGGCTGATAAATTGGATGATGCTTTGTGGGCTTTCCGTACTGCTTACAAGACCCCGATCGGCTGTACGCCTTATCGTCTTGTGTACGGGAAAGCATGCCACCTCCCCATTGAGTTGGAGCACAAGGCTTATTGGGCCTTGAAGTGGGCTAATTTTGATATAAACAAAGCCGGTGACCTACGCAAGATCCAACTCAATGAGCTCAATGAACTCCGTAATGAGGCTTATGAAAATTCTTTGATCTATAAGGAAAGAACTAAGCTCATTCACGACTCTAAGATCAAAAACCGAGAGTTCCATGTTGGAGACAAAGTCTTACTTTTTAACTCTCGGTTGAAAATCTTTTCGGGAAAGCTCAAATCTCGTTGGTCCGGCCCATTCACCATTGCCCAAATTTTTCCATATGGTACTCTCGAGCTCGCTCAACCTGATGGACCAAATTTTAAGGTGAATGGCCAACGAGTGAAGTTGTACTTTGGTGAGGACACCTCTAAGGAGGTGATTCCATCCCTCACCACGTTCCCCATGAACTAATTTTGGGTCGAGTCAGGCTCGTGACTCGGTTATCAAAAACAAGCGCTCCTCGGGAGGCAGCCCGAGTATCTATCCTTGTATGTTTTAATCCCCTAAGTGTAGGGGGGACTTGTATATGCGTTTGTCTTTGTGGTGATGTGATTACAGGGATAAGTGCACTCTTGGAATCTTTGAAGAACTGTGCTCCCGTGTTTATCCGAAATCCGGTTCTATCTCTCAACTATCGTGATTCAATTTTTTTCATACTCACATTTGAAATTGATCACTTTAGTCGTCTCTTCCTTAACTTGAGTTAACCAACGTGCACAATGTCCTAAGTGTAGGGGAGACTTCTCCCACATGCTTAAACATTGAGGACAATGTTTATCTTAAGTGTAGGGGGGACTTCTATCGAAGTTTTAAGTGGACTTTTCCATGAAAATGCCTTCAATTAACCAGAAAATCCTATTTTTCAACATTTTTCAAATTTTTATTAACTTTGGCCAATTAGTTGTAATTTTTAAATTTTTATCGTTGCTTTCATATGTATATATTCCACAATAAAGTCAAAAATATTAATAAAGTGTTGTAGCTAGTTTAGAAGTTTTTGACATATTAGGCCCGTTGCGTTTATTTTGACTCAACCCGAATAAACTTACCTAAGTTTATTCTAGCTAGTATCCTTAACCATATAGACCTTAATTGGTTTATTAGGCTAAGTGTCCACGAGTCTCATTACTTGAGATTTTAAATTGTGGAGGACGAGAAATGATAGAGTCAATTATAAGTCGGTATTCTTGTGCAAACCCACTTGGTGTAATTATTTGCCTATTCTCCCATCACTTGCTAATAATTTATCTGCAATAAGTAAGGTCTTACGATTTGAAAAGTTACTTAGCTTCTAGCCCAAGATCGTTTAAAAGTTGCTCGGTAATGACAAGAGTTCATAGCCAAGGCATAACTTATGAAGCGGGGCGCGAAGATTGGCGAGTCCAAAAAGGCCCTAACAAGGCATGAGGATTCAATTTTATTGCTGAAGATCCAAAGTGATGTGAAAAGAATTATTCCTAAAGTCAATATGAAGGATCAAGACTCACGACGAAAAGCAATCAACTCCCATAAAGATCATGGAGAAGTCTATCCGAAAAGACCCTAACAAGGTATGAGGATAAATAGATCCAAGTCCGAAAAGGAGGCGGATCGTTGTATCTCAAAATCCCAATTAGAGATTGAAGAAATAATCATGAAGTCGTGGTCAACAAAGAGTGGAGAACCCCTCAAAAGTCTCCAAGTGAAGAAACTCTATTATGATGAGAAGACCATTATCTCAAGAACGTCTCTCGAAGATATGAAGTATGAAGTACATGCTAAATATCGGCCCGAGAAAGGTCTCAAATCGTGAACCAAGTTATGCCAAGATATGAACTTTTTGATATCCCGAGAAGCAGTTTTAAGAGATTTTGTCCTTTAGCTAACTATTGATCAAATCGTCCTACTTTGCTTTCAGCCCTAATAAACTATCGAAATAAGTCCAAAAATGCATCTTCATGATCATTCTAAGACAAAAATAAAATATAAGAGATACACCTAGGAATAAGGGAGTTTAAGCATTTAATTAAGCCATGTGTGCAAGTGTTTGAATTGCTAACTTATAATAACAATGATCTCGTTTTTAAGCTTAGTTTGGGGAACGTGAAACTTGATGGTGATAAATCTTCGCAGCACCAAAGCCCTAATGTAAGTCATCGGTTTCTTTGCGAGTTATTTCCATGTAGATATTTTCAAAGAGAAAATGGTTTTCTATACCTTTGTTATCTTTGAAGTTTCATTTCTTTAATTTTTAGTAGAATTTAAATAAGGCCAAGGTTAATTAATTATGAGAAAAGTGTAAAATTGCTTTATCACTAAGCATTGCATGAGGGCATGGCAATGGTTAAGTGTAGGGGATTTGATAGGTGTGTAAACACCCATCCTTTTACCACTTAATTCGGGCTAAAACGAGACCAAAACACGTATTTAATATCATTTGTTTGGAATTATGCGTGGTTTTTGTGTTTATTGTGTTTTCAGAGCCAACCGGATAAATATTGAAGAAAACATGGGATTGCACGGGTTTTACTGAAGAAAAAGACTCAAGATAAAGTCTATTGTCCAAGAGATGCAAAAGATTTGAAGTCACTGGGCCTATTCGAAGATTTATCGAAGAACAGGACCAAAGATGGAAGATTTATATAAGTCGAAGAAACTCAAGTCTATTAAATGAAGAAATTAAAAGACGAGTTGAATTTAATCGACAACAAATCCCGAATCAGAATCGAAAACGGAAACTTTTCTGAAAAGACGAAAAGACACGAAGAACGGGAGAGAGCCCACTCACCAACCAAAGGAAACACCTATAAATAGGCCATCCCACACACATTTTAGGGAGCTAGTTTTTCCTTCCTTCCTCCTTTTTCTTTCCTCCTGGTTCGTAGAACACCATCACCACTAGGGTGATTGGTGATTTTTATTTTTAGTTCTTTAATCTTGTAATTTTAATCCTTGTTTCATCTTGTCAAAACATCAATCATTCAATACCAAGTTCTTGTTTAATCTTTCATTTCATCTTGTCCATCATCATCTTTATCTTCAAGTTATTAAGTTTTATTTTTCTTGATTTGATCTTCAAAAGTTGTTTGGATTTGTGTTTTTATTAGTGGGATTTGTTGCTTATGGTGTCTAAATGATTTGTGTTTAATTTGGTAAATCCTTTTTAAGTATTTGATTCGATTTTGATAAAAATCTGTGTCCCGTGTTCTTCGTATACTGTTACTGTAACTGGGTTTCAAAGTCTTCCGAACCAAGCAAAAAGTTCCGAATGAAGCATTCATTCGGAATCTTCCGAACCAAACATTAAGTTCCGGATCAGTTACTTCCGCATCAGAAGTTCCGAATCAACATATTCATCCGGAAAGTTCCGGATCAGTCATAAAGTTCCGAACCAGTGACTTCCGGACGAAGCATAAGTTCCGGATCAAGCTCAGACTTCCGAACCAAGAACCTTCATCCAGAAGGTTCCGAATCAACCATTAAGTTCCGGATGAGTAAGTTCCGGATGGGAAAGTTCCGGAAGAGTGAATAGTGTCTTCCGAATCAGATAGTTCCGAATCAAGGTTTAAGGTTCCGAATCAGTTATTTTTGAATATTTTTAAGTCACTGTTTTACTGTTGTTGATTTACTGTTTCTTCACTCATATTTCACAATTTACATGTTAACTTTAAATTTTAATTTGAACTTTAAATTTTCAACCAAGTTTTTGCTAATCTTAATTAAAGTAATTGCCTTTGATTTAAACCTTCATTTCCACTTTTTATTAGACTAGAAAACCCAACCCCTTTATTTAGTAACCAAGAACAATCATTCCACTTAAGACCTAGATCAATTCGAGAGGATATCGAGAGAGAACTTTAATCTGAACCCATTGAAAAACATTTGTATCACTTTCCGTTGGTCAACAACCAACAAAAGTTCTCGTTTAGTTCTTCACTACTCGTACAGGAAAAAGTCACTTTCTGTCTGGAGGGAATAATTTGATTCTCAATCCAGAATGTCTCCATATTTTTTTTATGGGCGTCTCTCTTATTATGATTTTTGGTTTCTCATTGGATTTAGTTTATTTAGAGTCGCAAGGGCATAATCTGACAATTGAGAATTACGAGGAAAAAGTGACTGATTCTGTAGTAGATAGTATGAAGGCCCTCATTGATGATCGCCTATCAAACTTTTTTTTTCTAGTTTAGTATTTTCTTTTGATATGAATGGTACAACATATTTTTTCTTACTATCTACTAAAAGGCAAGTCGCTTGATTGGTTCGAATCAACCAGAAGAAAGGTCCGTGTAGAGAAGCATCGAGAAATGTTATTAACATTGATCATACGGCTTAGAGGAATTCCTCTATCCGCTTTTAGACCAGTAGTATGGAGTCCTCTAGTTGACTTTTAGCGCTCTCTCAATAAGGAGAGTAAGTCCTCTTTCAACACCTATCCTCATTCATTGTAACATTACCCTTATCTCTTCTCTGATTGTCGCGTTCCCCTGGGCGAAAGATAAATAATTGTTTACCAAGTCAAACCGTAGCGGGATGTATGAGAACTTAAATGAACACCCTGGGGAGCTACACCTGCGCTTAGGAGAAGAATCCTGTGACCCTCCCATGATTGAATGACTGAGCTATGCCATGGGGGAAGTCTTTCTCTGAACATGCAGTAGAAGAACTCCCCCGCTTTCAAGCTCCATCTTTCATACCTGCATCCCTTGCCCCGGATTACCATTCTGAAGCACTTCTTGGGATGTTTTGTTAATAGGAACAAGAACGTGTTTATAGCCGTAGCGATATAAACAAGAATACTCATCCGAGCCGCAGGAACGTGTACATAAGGAATACGAGAAATTCCACCTTGTTGAAGGTCTAGTGGTGCTACCCGAAGACTAAAATGAATAGCCATCGCTGTTAAGAACAACCGAGACCCAATGAAAATTTTCGCGTAGCTTCTGGTCTTTGACATCAAAAAAGAAGGTTGCAATAATGAAAGGGACATCTGATAATTTCAATTTGATCCTAGCTAGTGGAACAATAAAGACGAAGTGTCTAATTATACTTATGGTCCTTTTTTTCCAAATAGAAAGACACCAAATTCCTAAAGTACTTGCTGCACTTCTTGGGAAAGAAGTCGTCTTGGTATT
>CM046879.1:254675430-254822930 GCA_025667525.1 Glebionis coronaria | reverse complement strand
CCTTTTAATGAAATAAAGTTTTTGATCAGAATATGAATAAAACCGAAAGACCCCTTAACTATTATGGGGGTTAATAGAACGAATCACACTTTTACCACTAAACTATACCCGCTACAATGCAATTATTGTATATAAATGGATCTTTTGTCGAGGCGCTTCTGTATATGTGTAGATTCAACTTCTTATATAATATTTTAAAGAATTTAAAAAATCTATATCTATATTTTAGTTCCGTAGTACAGTGACCCGTTCCAGCAAGTATATACCCATCTTTCTTGTTCGCCCTAGGACTGACTCTGTTCGACCTGCCTTGATTGCCTAGCTAATGCTACCGTCGAAAGGAACCTCTCAAAGAATAGGGAGTGAACGACCCTTCTATCTAGTATCTAGATCGGTGATTCCGTTCGGCCGAGCCAGCTATCGAAAGTCTTGCAAGCAACCTCACCCTCACCTCGGAATGAGAGAGACATCAAGGATAGGAACGTAGGAAAGCTCCTTAACGGGAGATTCAGCCACGTAATCAATCCCCCAAACTGTCACTCGGGATGTCAGGATTGCAAGCAACCTACACTAAGCGAGCTAGAAGCTAAAGTGAATCTTTTTTGGCATCCTTTTCTTTGCTTTGACCGCGACTTTGTTTGGTCTTCCTCTTTCCTTCAGCCCATGTTTCAAAGCTAGTAAAAAGTTCGAGCCTTCGGGATCCCTCTTGAACGGCGGTCGGTCAGTCCTTTTCTTCTGTTGATGCTGAGGCTGATGCTTTGACTGTCTCTCATATCATTATAATAAAGATCCACTACTTGCCTTGTCGACGCTAAACTCAGTACCTCGCTTCCTTCCTAGTACACCTACTAGACCCATACTCATTACGAATGTGTTCACCAGACATCTGACTTAGCAACCTTCTGCTTAGACCGGCAACGATAAGGAAGGAGATCTATGGATAATGGGATATAGAAGTCAGGTGCGACGGTCAGCTCAGTCAGAGCGGAAGCGGTCAGGCAAGGTTATCGTCAGACAATGTAGTGCAAGCGACGGGTAGCGCTTGCCATGCTGAACCAACTTTTTCCTTTCTTGACTGGTGGTGAACTCCTTTTCCTCTTCTTCCGGACCGGGCCCTTCCATGTGAGAAGCAGGAAGTCGAGTTATTGATGAATGAGAATCTAATGTCTTATTAAACCTTTAGGAGCGATCTGTTCATCCAACTCGTAATTTCGTAAGAGAAGAGAATTTTCTGCAAAAGCGGAACAAAAGCGGAAGAAGAGTACGTTTTTAAGTCAATCTATCTTCCGAGAGCCAACCGAGAAAACGGAAAGCGCGCTCGCGCGCTCCGGCTTTCGAGCCTCCGCTTGCTCCTCCGAGAATCTCTCTTCATAGACATTCTTTCTCTTTTTTTGGCTCAGCAAAAGAGTAAGCCGTCGATGTCAACTTTCTTCAGGTGACCAATCCAGGATCATCTTCGTTAGTCTTCTTTCCCTTTCTTTCCGTTGGTCAACAACCAACAAAAGTTATCGTTTAGTTCTTCACTACTCGTACAGGAAGGCCTCTCTTTCTGTATGGGGGGAATCCTTTATTCTCAATCCAGAATGTCTCCAACTCGAAATCCCCCTCAAGATATGCCTCAAGCTCAAGATATGCTGCCTCCTCAAGCTCAAGATATGCCTCCTCAAGCTCAAGATATGCCTTTACTGCATGTATCTGAATTTTTGGAGGGAACCGGCGGCGTTGATATAGTTGCTGCCCTAAATCAAGAGCTGTGCGAAGTGCTAGAGAAATACAAGGGCGTGTGCCCCGTAGAAAGATTCGATGCTGTTACCGAATGGGTTCGCGCTAGCCTTCTCCACGATGCAATCAACCAGTTAGTGGCCGAGGATGGGGGGGGTCCACGAAGTGACCCGGGAGGCGGTAAGGACCGCGATAAATTGGGTGCGCCCAGAGGCCCCCAGTCCACTAGAGCAATTTTCCATTCTCCCATTGATTCCTATGAAGATAGGAAACTTGTATCTCTCATTCACAAATTCCTCTTTGTTTATGCTGCTAACTCTCAGTTTGGTCCTACTTCTGATTCATTTTGTTACTAAAAAAGGAGGAGGAAACTTAGTACCAAATGCTTGGCAATCCTTGGTAGAGCTTATTTATGATTTCGTGCTGAACCTGGTAAACGAACAAATAGGGGGTCTTTCCGGAAATGTTAAACAAAAGTTTTTCCCTTGCATCTTGGTCACTTTTACTTTTTTGTTATTTTGTAATCTTCAGGGTATGATACCTTATAGCTTCACAGTTACAAGTCATTTTCTCATTACTTTAGGTCTCTCATTTTCTCTTTTTATTGGCATTACTATAGTGGGATTTCAAAGAAATGGGCTTCATTTTTTAAGCTTCTTATTACCCGCAGGAGTCCCACTGCCGTTAGCACCCTTTTTAGTACTCCTTGAGCTAATTTCTTATTGTTTTCGCGCATTAAGCTTAGGAATACGATTATTTGCTAACATGATGGCCGGTCATAGTTTAGTAAAGATTTTAAGTGGGTTCGCTTGGACTATGCTATGTATGAATGATATTTTGTTTTTTTATAGGGGGACCAAGATGTATCTAATATTGACTTTGTCTCCTTTTTGGTGAGCCGTTGGGTTGTTTGGTCGGAGAAGTGGCTTACCGTTTGGAGCTCCACCACAATTAAGTCGGATACACCCCACCTTCCATGTATCTAATTTAAAAAAGTGCTACGATGAGGAACCTTTGGTTATGCCCTTAGAAGGAGTCCAGATCAATGATCAACTCCAGTTCACGGAGAAACCAGTGGAAATCATGGAGAGAACAACCAAGAAGTTAAAACGTAGCCGCATCCCGTTGATCAAAGTGCGATGGGACTCGAAGAGAGGCCCCGAGTACACCTGGGAACGATAAGACATCTTCAAAGCCAAGTACCCACATCTTTTCACTTAGAAGATAACTACGTTTTTAGTAGCTTTGAGGACAAAGCTAAAATAACGGGGTGGTGCTGTAAAATCCATGATTTTACCATGATTTAATGTAATAAAGTTTCATCCAATGATCTTAAGAACGTTCATCATGTGTTATATTTCTATAAGATGTGTGTGAACTTGTCCATTATGTACTTATACCTCTACAATCATTTTGATATTGTAATAAGTTACATAACTTAAACTTTGTACTTAAGACTAGGAGAACAAGTAATGAAATGTATAACAAACTAGGTATGCACAACACTTAACAAAACTTGGGAAATATGTTGTATTAAGTATGTATGTCGTATGTATATGTGTGTACACCATGGGAATACTTGTATCATCTTGGACTAGCCCAAGATAGCCTCCTCTTTGTGTGCTAGCCCAACTTAACCCCACTACAAGCCCACTCCCCTTTTGATTAGCTATACACGGCACACATGCATATTTGGAAGGAGAAGAGATGCTTTAGAAACACAAGAGCCTACACTTGGCACAAGTGTTCTTACCAAGGCAATCATGCCTTTTTACTTGCCTTCTCTCTCCCCCTTTAAGCCGAAAACACACACTATTCACATTCTCTCATGCAAAAACCAAATCTTATTCTCTCTTCACCTTTCTCTCTTAAATGATTCGGCTTTAAGCCATATACATCCAATATTGTACATTAAATCTACTAGATCCTTGTCCCATCTTAACTACTAATAATTTAGTAGCATCATCTTTGAAATCATTCTAACAAACCCTAGCCAAAACCTTAAGGGTCACGGCTTGGTTTATAGTTACGGTTTTCAACAACAAGATTATTTCTCTAATCTTCATTGACATCCAGATCTTCCTTGGTAACTTTAAGAAAGAAAGGTATACTCCTTATGCTTCTCCATTTTTACTTGCATGCATCATTATCCTTCTATAAACACATGTAATAACTTGATTAAATCAAGATTTGGTAAAAACCATGACCTTAAAGATCACGAGCTATAGACTATTTAGGACATTGTAACTTGGAGTGACCTCCCGTTGGGGGAGATTTTTGAAAATACGTTTTTTACGTATTTAGAAAGGATCGGTCACTCCAATGATATTGGGCTCGTGATCCAATAAAGCCCATATAGCCCACATGTAGGGTGGGCTATATATACCCCCTCCTAGCATCTTAGGAGGGGTTGGTCACTTTGTGTTTACACACTTTCATTAATCAACCATTTTCCTCTCTTTCTCTCCTTTCTCTCTCTACCTTTCTCTCTCTAGTTCTTCCACTTTCCATCCATTCAATAGATAATTCATACATTGCTAAATCCTTAGAAAACACGATCCTACAATTGGTATCCAGAGCTTTGGTTGATTCTTTGGATTTACGTATTTTATCCATTGATTGGATGATACAAATCTTTTCTTTCTAATTTTTTTTATCTATCAGTTTTGTATGACTTTTGTGGGAATTGGTGCTACGAGTCAGTATGTCTCCAACTTTAGCATAATTTTTTGTGGGATAATCTCATTCACAAAAGTACAAGTTTTTTTTTGTATTCTCAAAAGTATCAGTTTTTTTTTGTTCTCAAAAGACTTTTATAAAAAGTATAATTTTTTTATTTTATTTATTTGTTCCTGTTGTCTATTCATTTGTTGGATAAGGGGTTATCATTCTGATACTCTTTTCGACACCTTTTCCGACGGTTTCAAGTTGCCTTATTCCGATCTTTGTGCATTCCGATCGCAATAACCATAAGGTTCTACTTTGCGATCACGTATTCCGATACCTTATTCCGACGTGGATTCCGATCGTACTTTGCGATCGTGCATTGTGAAAATTTTTAAGGTACATTGAGACGAAACTCTGCTGAAATTTCTTCGTGACATTCCGATGGTGAGTTTTTAAAAACATTGCCGAAAGTGTTTTTGATTATTGCGATGGAAGTAGTTTTGGATATTGCGATGGTAAATATTTTGAGTATTGCGATGGAAAATATCAAACATTACGATGGGTGTTTGTTTTTTCAAAACTTGGACTGAAATCATTTTTGACCACAAACAAACATCTTCGAGACAAAAACCTCCTCGACAAAAACAAAACAACACATATAATCTGACTCGACACCCATCAACAAAACTCACACCCTAGACTCGTCTAACACCATCATCCCCGACAGTCAACTCTCCTAACACCCTCTCAAAACACTCCACTCACTCTCACACAACCACTCGAACTCTCACAACTCAGAGACTCCAAACACAATTACAAACCCATCTCTCGACCAGACTCCTATCTTCTCTCATGTTGACTAGGACTCGACACAACAAACCAAAAACTAAAAACTGAACTCAACCAGACACTCGATTCAAAACTCATCGTAACCACTCTCACAAGACCAGTCTCACTCAAATACTGACTCGTAATCAGCCCCCAACTGACCCAACTTTTGACACGACTCAAAAACTCTTGACCCAACTTTTGACCCAACTGACTCAACAAAAACTCTCAACTTTTGACCCAACTGACTCACAAAAACTCACACAATGTTTGATCCAACTGACTCAACAACCCCACTCGACCCAACTCTTAACTCTCAACTCAAAACCCCACTCGACCCACACCCACACACCCACACGATTGACTCGATATCACAACTCACCCACAACTTCAAGACACATCACGACTTCGACTCAACAGACTCACACCCTCGACAAAACCCACACAAGACTCGATCTAAGTTTACATCCAAAACCATCATCGATCCAAACACACATGCAACAAGAAAATATACCTACCTGAGACCTTTTGATTAAGATCTTGAAGCCACCTCGCTCTTGGGTTCGAAGATATACTCATTCGCTCATAGATCGAATAGGATTTTTGGGAGGCGGAGGATACAAGAAAACAGTGGGTTTGTTACAAAACAAAGAAAAGGAAGTTTATCTACGCAACAATAACTTACCCTCTTAACGAGAAATTAAGTTTTCTTGGACACGAGCTTATCCTAAAACCATTCAAAGGTTTTAAGCTCGTGCATAAGGCTCATCATTAAATATCAGATGATGACCCAATCTTCAAATAAAGGAAAGTTTATCGCCGATGATAAACTTATCCTCAAAATCGAGAAATTAAATTTTCTCGGACACGAGCTTACTTTAAAAACTATTCAACGGTTTTAAGCTCGTGTAAAATGGTTCATTGTTAAATGTCAGACATTGACCCATTCTTCAAATAAAGGAAAGTTTATCACCGATGATAAACTTATCCTTACAACGAGAAATTACTTTTTCTCGGGCATGAGCTTATATTAAAAACATTCAAGGTTTTTTAAGCTCATGCACAATGGCGTATAATCACATTTCAGATTATGCCCCGAACCTCAAAGAAAGGAAAATTTATCGCCGATGATAAACTTATCCTTATAACGAGAAATTAACTTTTCTTGGGCACGAGCTAATATTAAAAACATTCGAAGTTTTTAAGCTCCTGCACAATGACTTACAGAAAAATCACAGTCTGTAATCCGAACATCAAAGAAAGGGAAGTTTATCTACGCAACAATAACTTACCCTCTTAATGAGAAATTAAGTTTTCTTGGACACGAGCTTATCCTAAAACCATTCAAAGGTTTTAAGCTCGTGTATAAGGCTCATCATTAAATATCAGATGATGACCTGATCTACAAATAAATGAAAGTTTATCGCCGATGATAAACTTATCCTCAAAAACGAGAAATTAAATTTTCTCTTACACGAGCTTACTTTAAAAACTATTCAACGGTTTTAAGCTCGTATAAAATGGTTCATTGTTAAATGTCAGACATTGACCCGTTCTTCAAATAAAGGAAAGTTTATCGCCGATGATAAACTTATCCTTACAACAAGAAATTAATTTTTCTCGGGTATGAGCTTATATTAAAAACATTCGAGGTTTTTTAAGCTCATGCACAATGGCGTATACTCACATTTCAGATTATGCCCCGGACCTCAATGAAAGGAAAGTTTATCGCCGATGATAAACATATCCTTACAACGAGAAATTAATTTTTCTCGGGCTTGAGCTAATATTAAAAACATTCGAAGTTTTTAAGCTCATGCACAATGACTTACAGTTAAATTTCAGACTGTAACTCGAACTTCAAATAAAGGAAATATTATCTTTTATGATAACTTATCCTCATAAGGAGAAATTAAACTTTGTCGGTCATGAGCTTGTCTTAAAACATTCGAAGTTTTAAGCTCAGAAAGGAAAGTGTATCTTTTAAATAAGAGAACTTTTCCTCATAACGAGAAATTAACCTTTCTCGGTCATGAGCTTTCCGTTAAAACAGTCAAAGTTTTCAAGCTCATGAAAAGGACTTCTAAGTAAATCTCAACTTAGGACTCGTTCTTCAGTTAAAGGGAAAGTTTATCGCCGATGATAAACTTATCCTTAACAACGGGAAGTTTACAACTTCTCGGACTTGAGCTCGTTTTGTTATATATTCAACATCTTAAGCTCAAGTAATTGGTTTTCAAAACAATGAACACAATTTTTTGAGAATTTCTCAAAAGGTTTTTCTAAATCTTTCAAAATTGTGTGTTAAAAATGTTTTGATAAAAAGAGCATGTCTTCTGGAATCGATAATATTTACGATACTAGAAATGTCATTCAATAATGACACGGGGTTGTAAATAAAGTTCGAGCAGAAGTTCAAATGTTTTAAAACATGCTCAAAATGGTTTGATATTATTTCATATAGTAGCCCGCTTTTCATACTCAAGTCAAGCATTTCACCGGAAAGCTTTGACTCAACAACGAGAATTAATTTTCTCGGGCATGGTTTACTTTATAACCATGTAAGGGATTGTGTTTATGTAATAACACAATCTAACATGAATTTATGTACGTGTCAGTGCATTATTTGTTAAAACAAGAGAAATCATGTTTTTATGAAGTTATCATCTCCACCAACCGTAGCAATTTACAATTGATATCTACATACTCGACGATGCGACTACTCAAACGGCGACTACAGCTCTTTCAATAGAACACGGGTCAACAATTGAGGGGGAGCAATTGTCCAGCATTCAGAATCTTTGACGCTGAAAGTGCCAAGGTCACATGTTGGTGTCAAGACAACGATATCAATCGTACACATGGAGTAAAGAGATAACTTCAGACATGATGAGGCGACCAACATTCGTGAACAAGAACCATGTGATTCTTTCATATGATGTTCTCCATCATTCATGTCCAACCTCATAAATTGCTAATCTTGTGAATACATTATCATATATGATCTTTGCACGTGATAAATACCTTACACTTGTGTTTAAAAGGTATTTATTTTACGTTTCAGGTACACCCTCATTAATTTGAGGGGGAGCTTGTGTAATTCATGAAGATAATTGGATTTTCATTTTTCTTCCCAAATTTTCTTAAAATGCTATTAAATCAATTGATAAAAACATCGATTGGGTTAATATTTTTAATATGGGGGAGAAAATGTGATTTAATTTGGGAAGTGATTAATCACAAATGGTTTGACTTAACATGCTACCTCATCCCGACATGTGCGAAATGTTTTCGGATATCGTAGCATATGTTAAGGTGGAGCAAAATGGATTCCATGGTGACATGCATTTACCCAAAACAACTCTATTCACGACGGTGAAGATTGTGGTGACATAAGGATGGTAGGATAGGTTAAAGTCCAATGATTCCTCTAGAACTGGAGGAATCTTCCTAAGGACATTCCATAGCTAGAAATAGTAGTCCTTAGGAAAGATGGAGAAAGATTGTGAACGTAGCTGAATGCCGACCAAGTACTTAAGTTAGCACTGGAACAATCACAACAAGGTGCTAGTTATGACGTATTGGTAAGCATTGAAGGGGTTGAAGAATGAAAAAGAATTTTAAAGATAAAGGGTGTAAAGAAAGAAGCCCTCCTTACAACTTAGGCAGAAACCGGGTCAATAAATATGCTATTAAGATCATTGTTTAATGATTCTTGATATTGAAGACAGACATCATGGACCCAGTGATGCAAGGTACAACCCATCCCAGCTAACTCAGATATCTCTTAAAAGATATTTGTTTTAATCACACGGAAACAACACGTTATCTATTGATTTATTCACTCCGAATAAATTTGTATTGAAATGGTGGCACTCCTCTCTAGCCTCCTATCACTAAAAATCCAAAATGGACGATCAAGTCTAGAGCCATTTGAGATCATCAAATATCTCATTAGGACACACTTTCATAATTCCTTGCTTCTTCACACACTGTGAAAAGTAAGAAAGATCTTAAGAGTCCTACGTAAAATCTTCATGATCTTGCCTGAACATCCGAGTAATACGAAAGTATTTACAATGAAGATGGAAATCCTTCTTGAGCAAATATCAAAAAGCTCATGGTAGGTGACTTGTGCGATTATTTATGAATCAAACTTGTGATAACTGGAAAGCAACAGTGGTTTAATTCTTAAATGAATCTAAACACGTTCCAGGCCTCTATGCAAAATCTTAGTGATCTTGCTAGAATACTCAGAATGATACCTTAGTGTTCACAGTGATGAGTGGAAATCCTTCTAGTGTTTACCTCAAACAGTACTTGGTAGGTAACTTGCAAGATCCTATATGAATCAAGCTCGTGACAACTAGAAAGAAACGATGGTGCGGTTATTAATTGAATTTCACTTGTTCCAGGAACATGAATTGATGGATTCAAATCATGCGGATATTATTATCCAAATGATTCACTCTTTATGTTCGCAGTCAGCTTTGGACGGTCGAATAAAGAGAACGGGTTTACCCGCGAAATCTTGTCAAGGAGGTTCTTAATTGAAACTACCTTCCACAAGTACAATATTTTATATCGTTCAACAATATTCACCGACCGGAGGTAAAATGCTACCGAATTAGAATGAAATGTTCAAGGCCATTTCATCCGTGTATATGTTTTGTTGCTAACTATCTTATGTAGCGCAACAAGAAGGTGGCATTGCGGTGTACAATTCAGAAGAAGTCGTCACCACATGCTTATACTATATGCACTTAATACTTCATCAAAATCAAGAAAGTCTAAAAGTCAAGTCTTCCGATGTATCAAACTCTGAAGCTTTCAAGAACTTATAAAAGTATAAGTATATGGAACATGAAGTCACGAGGAGGCAAATATCACAAGTGATGAATGCACAAGGTCAAAGCAAGGACACATGCTCAAGACCAAAGTCAAAGATTTAATCAGCATATTCACAAGAACAAGATCGATGACTCAAGCATAGTATGCTAGGTTTAAGATTTTGTAAAATGGTGTGACCTCCCTTTGGCGGAGATTGTTGGAAATACGTTTTTCCAAGGAAAGTCTCGGTCACATCATTGTTAGCATAGATCATGAGCTATAGACTATTTAGGACATTGTAACTTGGAGTGGCCTCCCTTTGGGGGAGATTGTTGGAAATATGTTTTTTACGTATTTAGAAAGGATCGGTCACTCCAATGATATTGGGCTCGTGATCCAATATACCCCATATAGCCCACATGTAGGGTGGGCTATATATACCCCCTCCTAGCATGTTAGGAGGGGTTGGTCACTTTGTGTTTACACACTTTCATTAATCAACCATTTTCCTCTCTTTCTCTCCTTTCTCTCTCTACCTTTCTCTCTCTAGTTCTTCCACTTTCCATCCATTCAGTAGATAATTCAAACATTACTAAACCCTTAGAAAACACGATCCTACAGTCACAGCATATATTTGAATACCAATAGTCATGGTTAAAAACTTTTTATAAAGAAACTTATGACTAGTATTCTATATTTAAACTTGAATTAAAAACCATATGAATCATTTTATGAACTTAAATGTAGCCATGGGTTACAAATCTTACTTTTTTGGATTTTGGTTAACTAATAAATATAGATCTCATAAGTGAACTTATGTAACTCAAAAACCATGAAAAACCATGACCTAAAAGGTTACGACATAATTAAGTGGTTAAATAGGATTTATGTACTAAGTGTTAAGTGATGGAATATGTGTTATTACATGTGAAATGGACTTCTAAAAATCTCTAAAACACTTTATATATATATATATATATATATATATATATATATATATATATATATATATATATATATATATATATATATATATATATATAGCCGTAGGTTATATATAACCTTGAATAGGTTTTAAATGTACATACATGCTTATATAAAACCTATATCTAGTGTAGTTAAACTTAACATGATAAACATAAAACAAGCTTATAGATCTTATGGGAACATTGGGAGAAAACAATATTGCCGTGAGTAATATGTTGTTTTTTTGGAATTGTGGTAACCTTGAAAACATGCAATAAGCCTAGGTAATTATGTTACATTTTATAAATATTTACAAGACATAAAACTAGCTAAAAAGTTCATCTTGGAAACACCAAGATTAAAATTATAGTCGTGGGCTATATGTATGTATGTATGGACTTATGACTTGGTTTCTTGATTTGTACATAGCTAGATCTTATTTTGGGGACACTTATAAGTACATGCAACCTTAAAACAAGTTTTGACTCATCTTAATAAGCTATGATTAATTATAGTCGTGAGTTATAAGCTCATATTAGAGTTTATGACTTGCATGCAACCTTGTAACACATCTAGATCTCATTTCGTACATCAAATAAAATAAACAATGAGTATCATTCTTTTATTAAGGTTTAAAACTAAATATGGATAAGCTAATAATAAGCTTATAAGAAAATCCTAGATTAATACTTACATGAAATGAAAAGTAGTATTCATGGACTAATTAAGCCCATGCAACATTAGTCCAAGACTTAATGGACCCAATAAGCCCATTTGACAAATCTTAGTATCTTAATGGACATAAAAATATACTTAGGCCCATTTAGTTAATTAATGGACTTAAAAATGTATTTAAGCCCAATAGATGTTTTAAAGGCCCATTTAAACAAGTTAGTGGACTTAAAATATATTTAGGCCCACTAGATGGCCCATTAGATATTTTAGCCCATTTAAGGAGCCCATATAATGTTTTGAATGTTTAAATAAAAGTTTTTATAATAAAATATAACTTATAAAAACTTTAGGATTAAAATGACTATTTATGAAACTTAAGGACTAAAACCGTGACTTATGAAACTTGTTTTGATAAATTAGTAAACACAAGGACTGGAAATGTAACTATCTAACAGTCTAGGGTTTAATAATTACCATCCGTGGCATATTAAACCCTAGGGACCATTTTAGGAAGTTTCTAAAAGTTGTTTTGTCATTTTATAACCCAAAGGATCATTTTTGTAATATTCCAAAACATAAAGAAGCCCTAAGGGCTGTTTTGTCATTTTATGAAAGTTATAAAACCTAGATATGACTAGGAGGACTAAATCTGCCATAAGCCGAAACTTTAACAAGCCCTAGGTACCAAATGTGTAAAATCCGAAAGTTTACTTTGTTTAAAATATGGAAGGACTAGTTTTGCCATGTTCTGAAACTTTAACAAGCCCTAACCCTAATTCTATTTTTAAACTTAGTAGAACTTAGACAAACCCTAAACTATAAGAATTTATAATATAAATTCTTAAACTTGTAATCAATAAATTATTTTATAAATGTTAAATAATTTATGGGAACTTTAAAGTCAAATAAAATATGATATTTTTATTTTTCAAAAATAAAATATTTATATTTTTGCTTTATAAAATAAATTGAATAAACAATATGGATATGTATTACTAATACATGAACTCATATACTTTTATTGAAATAAAATTATATGAACGTTAACTAAATTGAATGCAAATACGTAAGTGAATAATAAGTAAAACTTTTTATGTTTACTTATATATATGAAACTTAATTGTAAGTTTAATGGTTATTACTAATACATGTACTACGAACGTAAACTAATATTTTAAGTAGAACATTTTTGTATTTACTTAAATATGAAACTTAATGGTAAGTTTAAATGGATATTGTTAATACTTGTACTACAGGTATTTAGATAAATACTGTAGCATTAATAAACTGACTAAAAATCTGTATAAGCATACACATATGTTCTTTGTACTATCTATTAAGACTGTACTATTTGATTAGGCATAACTTTTGGCGTGAATATTATTTGGTTATTCGTGTTATACAGCTATTTCCAACTCCCAGGTGAGTTTACAGCCCCATATAAACTATTGATAAACTTTTCCTCTACGGGGGATAAAACATTCAACTATTTTAAATGGACATAACTGAATTGTATAAACTTGATTATGATTGACTATTATAGAAATTGTTAACTTGTTGTAAATCGCCCTAATATTATAAATAGATCTATTAGGGATTGACCATCCCCATCTGGGTGAGTCATGCTCACTGTGCCTTGGCCGGAAAAACAGATGTATACCATGTTGGAACTGGGTTTGGGTGTCTTTTTGTAAGACACTACGTCCTCATCTGTTGAGGACTATGGAAGGTTAAGCTTCAGTTTCAAGTAAAAGCAAGTGTAATATAATTTTTAGTAAGAATGCTTTGTGCATTGTTACTTCTATGATTAATGTATGTCCAAACTAATTATTGTTAAACCAGTAAATTCACCAACTTTATTTTGACCCTCTAAGCATGTTTTTCTCAAGAAAATGAAGTTAGTACGTGATATGTGCATGGACTCAAGCATCATTGTAATCTGCATTGTAGGACTCGATAGGGGTTCTATTTGGGAAACATAAACAATCTACTTTTATCATGTTGAAGACAATTTGTCATAAATTTGTTTAATAATCATGTAATTTGATTTGAATAATTTCTTATCTTATGTTGTATGAACTATGTGCTATCGATCCACCCTTGTGACATCTCCGTTGATAATTCCGCATATTTTGACCCTACCCGGGGCGTCATAATGAATGAATCCTTTTATTTAAATTTGTTAAAGTGTGCAAATAATATACGTGATTGTGATGTATGACATGTGCCTTGATTATTATCAAGCAAACTAACCAACTCTTTTCAGGATTACTCCTAATCAAACATCAAAGCAAAGGGGACATTTGTCATAACAATACAATATTCAATTATTTGCTTGTCTTACAAACATGTATATCAAAAAGTCCATGCTTGGACTCCTTATTGGGCTCACATTTTGGGATTCATTTTGTATGTATGATTCACATGAATGCATAACTAACTCTCTCTTGATGGGGAAGTCATGGAAAATTATTTGATATTAATATTGCTCAAATTTTATTAAAGCAATATCTCTCTCAAATGTTTTCAACTAACATCCAGCTTCCCTTTTTCTTTCGACAAAAGGGGGAGACATGAATCATGAAACACGTTAATAATTTTAGAATCATATTTATAAACGTAACTTATATGTTGATATAAATACCAACTAAAAATAAGTTAATGTTTTGTGTTCAACAAAAAGGGGGAGATTGTAAATGCAAATATCGCACTAAAATGATATTTACGTTTTAATCATGCCTAACGTTTGGTTATCGACAAAACATCAAACATATTTTTATGTTAGAAATTATAAGCATCACATAAGTTTCTTCAAACTTATACAAAAATATTTTATGCATAAAAGTGTCTTACAAAATATCATAAAATGTATAAAACATAAAAATGATACATGTTGACTTTATAAAGTCAATGTTTGACATATAATGTCAGATTATTTAGTCAAACCAAGTAGCTTTTTGTAGATTTTATAGATTGATTGAATAATTTGCCAAACATTTATGAGGAAACAAAAGTCAGCTCTGTCGGACCCCGGCGGACCCAAAGGTGCACGGTCCGAAGGGTTCTGTGAAGTCTAGCAGTTTGTCTATATATTGAGCCTTTGGCCAAGGCTCAAACTCACCTCTTTCTATCATCTCTTCTCTCTAAACTCAGTATATAATATTTCTCTTTAATCTGTATTGTTCATTCTCTTCTTGCTTATGATTAGGTCATTGTTCATCTAAAGTCCGGTCACGAGAAAACCTCAAGTCTAAGCTTTGATCCTTCAAGGCTTCACATTGCATGAGAGTGTTAAGCGTTACCCACACTATCACCATTATTGTACCCATTCATCTATCTACTTGTATAAAGCGTGGTTGGTGTTATAACCACAAATTATAAGAAGTATATATGGCGTTGTTGTTGTGCCTTTATATCAAGATATCTTAAACTTCGGTGTTGTTTAAGATTGTAAGTTTGTAAAGTGAAGGTTTCTCCGCCGGTGGAGATTCGTTTGTTAGTGAAGTAGAACTCTCGAGTGGATACTCGGGGAGTGGAGATAGGGCCAAGATAAGTGAGATCTTGCTAGGCCAGACCACTATAAATAATCGTGCATTATGGTTTTTTTACTTATTGCTACAAGTCATTTACATTGCTTATAAACAAGTTGTTTATATCTTTTATCAATCACGAAAAAGTTTCTAAAGATAATTAAAACTAATCGGAAAAATCTATTCAACCCCCCCCCCCCTCTAGTTTTCTACAGATACTTTTAATATGATGCGGTTTTTCTCTTATCGTAAGAAATCTTTGTCAACATTTAAGTAATTCCTCGAATTATTTCTGTAACACCATCTCCGAGAAAGAGACAAAGTGTCATGTTATGGTGTCATATCAGAAATATATAAAATGCAAGTGGAAGTCTTAATTTATTAATTATCAAAATAAGTTTTCAAAGGTATTAATACTCTAAATCATAAGGGTATAAATGAAAACTTCAAAAGATAATGGTCTTCAAAAAATTTGTCAAAACATAAGGGTGAAATTAAGTAGCTCTCTATCCCGACACTCACTTCCCAGCTTCCTGCTTAATACTTGTCGCATGGAAAATAAACACGGCTGACCGATTGCCTAGTGAACGGATATAAAAGATGGATGCACAAGTGAAGGAAATATAACAGAAGCAGTGGAACATAATTATATGAAAACAAGATAATGAGGAGTACAAAGAGAGTGAAAGAAAAGGTATAAGGATACCCACGAGTCCATATCACAAATCACATATCACATATCAAGTCATATCAAAGTCACATAAGTTATACATAGGGCGCGACTCCCATGTACTAAAAGTGAGATGGGGCATATAGAACATACCACCCATTCACATAATATGATATCAAACTTACCATAACCTACAATGCATCCATACGCCGACTGCAAATCAAATCAAATAGCACATACGGTAGCTCATGACTAGCATACTGATGAGATGGCATTTATACATGATCTCATCGTTCTTTTCGGGCTTTAAATGCATTAAAATGTCATAAAATACCATATATATGCTTGTGTTTGTTTACTTGTGTATTTTAGGTATGGATATCGTGAAAAAGACAAAAGATCACAAGTTACAAGGAAAAACGGACACGAGAAACAAAGCCGCACAAAGAACCGGGCCCTAATCATGGAATTCTCAACAAAATACCTTGAAGACTTGAAGACAAACAAGATTGATCCTCATTTATTGAAGAAATGATACTTAAAACCCTTGTATATTCATAATTACAAGTTTGGTCCCTTAAGTTTGTCAAAATTACACAAAAGGTCCTTCAACTTTGAAGAAATGGCAAGAATAGTCCCTCAACAAATCAAAATTGCCAACAATGGTCCCTCATAAAGTCAAAGATACATTGAAGACCTTGGAAGATCAACATTGTCCAAAATCAGCCCTTGCAATATTCAAAAATATCAAATTAAACCCTTGAAACACTTTTGTATAAAGTTTGTGCCAAAAATGACAAAAGGTGAAACGTTGATACTTGTAAAATGGGCGCTGATAGAAGTTTGCATCCAAGTGACAAAAGAAAGGAAGGACAAGGGCTGAATGTGTGCATACTGAAACATTTAAACACACAAACACGCGCCAAACAACTCCACTCCACCAAAAACGGATCAAAAGGACAACTATTCACCTTTACAGCCCAGGTTTTACACAGCTTAAAACAAAGGGTAAAATGAAATTACCCAGGCACACGTTTGATTCACACATGCAGGAACCTATCTCACACACAAAACCCTCATCTCCACTCACTATGGACCACACCCCGATACCCTTTCCACCAATCAGCAAGCAACTTAGCCTCCAAGTCATGTGACGTGTCCAAATCAACAACCAAGGATCATTGCTTCATAACAAAGCAGAAATAAACGTCCAGGATCATTTTAAACAGCTCACACCAAGGATTCGTCTAGAAGGACTTAGGGCATTTAGGGAATTTCACATCTAGGGTTTATGAACAGTGTAGCATTGGCATTTGCCTATAAAAAGACTCCTCAACATGTGCGAGAGCTTTTGTTCCAGATTTTAGCTTTAAATCTTTGTAATTCCTTTTTAAGAAATAAAGTTTAAATTTTTTAAAATTCTGAGTTTTTAATCTGTTATTTATAAAAGTTTGGTGTTTGAGAAGCTAAAATCTGAGTTCCATTTACATGTTTGAAGGTTTTTGAGGCAAGGTTTTAAGTGATAAGACTTGTGCATCAAAAACCAGAAAGTCCTTGTTTATTTGATCTCACCCCTGTGTTTGTTCATCTTAGCAGCATTGGAAGCTGGTACTTGTTTTGCTAGTACCTCAGCTCAAACAATCCAGGGCCTGGATGTAGGTCTTGGAGGTTTGCACCTTCTTCCCTTTTCATTTTCTCTTTTAGTTTCTGAATATTTGTGATTTTTGTGGATTATTGCTTGAATCTATGTTATTGTGGATGTTTATTGTTGATTTGGCTTGGTTTGATGTTTATGAGGTGTTATTGATCTGATTTGTGGGTTGAATCTTAATGATCCTTTGAAAATTTGTGAAAATAAGTTTTAAAAGGGTGTTTGGGATTACTGCATAAGTTGGATTTGTGGATTGATAAGTGCTTGTGTGTTGTATGCAAGTATTGGTATCTGCTATTTGGGAGTATTTGTGCATCTGTTTGAAGGTTTTGTGGGCTTAAACACATTGATTCGTAGACTGGCTCTAAAATCTTCATGACTTGGTAAAATTGGCTAGGATTTTGAGGACACCTAGATCTAAGCATAGATTAAGGGTAACAAGTGCTAAATCATAGCTAATCACACCAGGGTAGAGGGATTTGAGGCTTGAAATTGGATCAAGTGTCAAGTATATCAGCAGACTTGTTTCTGCATATGTTCTTTGTTCATCAGTAACTTTTTGTGCTTGCATTTGTTTGCCTAGTGTATGCCTTGTGACTTTGCTGCTTGGAACTTGTTCATGTGCTGCTTGTGATTGGTTTTTGCTATTTGGATTGCTTTGTTCATAACTAGTAAGCTAACTGGCTTATTGGCTTATTTGTGCCAAAATACATCAAGTTTACCCAACTGGTAAGCCTTGATTCACAAGGTTTGCACTCAAACCTTGACCAGCAGGGTGAAAAACAAGTTCTTACACTTCATTTAGTCTGTCAACGTCCATTTTGTTCCTGTCAGCGTTTGATTTCAACTTATCAGCGTTTGACTTTTGGTCAAACTTGGTTTTCAGCTTATTTGAATCTGTTTTGCTTATTGGTACATGCAACAACTTAGTTTTTGTAATAGAACTCATTTTTCTTCGCTTAATATCAAGTCTGGAAGGTTTCAAGTCTTTTGGTAAAGCTTTTGCTAAGAAACTAGCTTATTTGGCTTTTTCAGCCAGCTTATCTGTTCTTACAGCTTATTCTACTTGGCTTTTTGTGATTTTCTTGATTGATTATTCTTAGTTAAGCTATTTGTGAGCTTTTGCAACAAACTAGAGCTTCTTAGGTGCATTATTTCTCAAACCCGACTATTTTGTCGTTTTGTGGATTTTTGCTTTTCTATTTTCTGGCTTATTGAGTGTGCTTATTGGAAATTTCTTTTGACAGATCTCTTAAGCATCCAAAAAGAGGGTTGTGTGTCAAATTAGAGCTTATGGCATTAGCTTGTGGCTTAATGGGCTGAAAAGCCCAATAAGAATAAGCTTTGTGTTCAATAAGCTGTGATAAGCACATTTTCAGCTTTTGGGCCTTTAGAGTTTTGTTCTCAGAATTAAATTTTAAGTCAGATAGGGCTTTTCCAAGTCAATTGGGCCAAGTTTGACTTTTTGGGCCCAAAAGCCCATTTAGGTTGACTGTTTTTAGATTTGGCCCATTTGAGGGCCCATTAGGGGTATTCTGGTAATTTCACTTTCATTTTCTGATTATTTAGGTTAAAATAAGCTTTTTTGCAAGTTTTTAGAATTTTTTATAATTTTTGGATTTTTAATATTATTTTAATATTATTTTTCAAATTTCACTTTTTCCAACTTTTTACATTTTTCTTAGGATTAATACATTGAAATAGGAATTTAGCAACTTTTAGAATAATTTTATCACTTATAGATTAATTTTTGTAATTATTTTAAGTTTTAATAGATTTTAATTCATTTTAAATAGTTTTTATTAGTTTTAAAAATTTCTAAAAATAGTTTTTAATCTTTTTAGGTCATTTTAGAGGTTCATCAATTGAAAAATCTTTATTTGGGCTTTTTGATAATTTATTTGATTTTTAGGGCTTTAATTAGCATTTAAAAATTGAATATTTAATTATTTAAAAGGTTTGAAAAAGTTTTGATAATTGGTAAACTCTTAGTTTATTATTTTTGATTTTTGGTGAATTTTTGGTAATTTTTAGAATTTATTTTATTTTTGGTGATTTTTTAGGTTCTACGTCTTAACTTTCTAATAGTGATTTTTAGTTAATTTTTATTTTTTTTACGACTTCGTCATTTTCTCTTCTAATCCCCTTCTAAACCCAATATTAATCTCAAATCTTGTACATCTTAGTCACACACATATACCTCCTTGGGAAACGAACTTAATCGGGTCATTAACACTTGATTTTTCCTAAAGTCATTTGTTCAATACTTACCGCTCATTTACGCTCTTTTGTTTACCTAAACAAGAGGTGTAATTTTTTACTACAATCAATTTTGGCGCCGCTGCCGGGGAGGTGTGTCGTGATCAATTTGCATTGTTGTTTTTAATATTAACCAAATAGTATTTGTATTAGTAGAACTCTACTAATACGTATTATCGGTTTTCTTGGTTTTTTTTCTTGTATAAATATTACTATATTGTATTAAGTATCACAATAAATTTACAATATCTCCAAAAGTGTGAAAACACAACCTTAATTGGGATTTGATCTCCTAATTATTGTATTCGAATCTCAAACAAAAAGAAAAGGCAAAAATAGATAAATACTTTCGTGAAGCTCGATTTTGAAAGATACAAACTATAAGGTGGGTATAAGGCGGGTATTATAAAATATACCCTAAGGAAAAAGGCTCTTAAGTGCTTCGCGCCGCCTCGTTTCCCCGCTTGCTTGTGAGTATTTTGAGATTGAAGGCTAATCGAGGGTTTTGCCGCCCAAAGTATTATTACGTATAATATATTTGCTTGGTTTTCTTTGTGATTAAACCCTCTTGAACAATTTGGTTTTCACCAAAGTTCTAAAGTCATTAGAAGACGTTCACTCCACGTGATCGTTTTCATTCCTTTGAGGCTTCTTTAATCAAGAGTTTGATTCGAGGAGAGATTTTGTAGATTGTTGGCTACGAAGATACACCAAAATCCAAAAAAATTAAATATCATCAAAAACACAAAAAAAATGAAAATTCACAAAACACCCAAAAAGAATCTTCTTTGCTCACCTCCCATTCTTCGTGAAGTTTACGATCACTCGTAATCAAGCAAAACGAGCTCGTAAACGTCTTCAAAAGCAAGCCAATCAAGAAACGTTGATTGTTGAAGAACCTCCAATTGTTGAACCTATTGTAGAACAAGAAGTCGTCATGGCTAATCGTACTATGATGAAGTTGCTACAAGCACCCACCGAGGGTTTTGGAGAGGCTATTGTGATTCCCGCCATCCTTGCGGAAAATTTCGAAATTAAGACGGGTTTAATGTCGATGTTGCAAGCAAATAAGTTTAGAGGTCATGAAAAAGACAACCCGCATTACCATATTAGGAATTTCAACCGTCTCACCGCCACTAGCAAATTTAAGGATGTTCCACATGACGCCATTAAGATGATGTTGTTTCCATACTCGTTGGATGGACCCGCAAAAATTTGGCTCGAGAAAGAACCGCCAAATTCGATTTTGACATGGGCCGATCTCGTTTCTAAGTTTGTGAACAAGTTTTTTCCACCATCTAAAACAACACACTTAAAAAATGAGATTTCACGATTTGTGCAAAGAAATAATGAAAGTTTTTTAATGATCATGAACGAGATTATTTGAATGCCGCCGCGGGTGGTAATTTTTTGTGCAAGACGACAAATGAGGCTTTACAAATCATTGAAAATAGATCTAAGGTTTATAACCCTCGTAACACACCGAGTGTTGCCAATATGGGTTCGTCATCTTCGTCACAATCGTCTCGTAGCATTAACGCCTTACATGATGAAGCTAATGAGGAAAATCGGTTTTTTGATAGATTTTCTAATCTAATGTCCCATTGGAAGGCTCAAGAAGCTTCCAATTCCGCTTCGGTTAAAGCGGTTGCTAAGAATTGTTTATCTTGTGGGGGAGCTCATGATCTTTCCGAGTGCATTACCGCGGATGGTAACACTTCGAGTGCTTATGTAGCAACGGGAACTTACAACCAAAACGGTCAAGGTTCCCGTCCAAATCAAGATCCACCAAACCAAAATGTTAACAATTATCGAAACAACAACCAAGATAATTACCAAGGCAACACACGCAATTACAACAAAGGGATTTATCAAAGTGGGAATGGACAAATCTCTAATCAAAACCAAAACCGTGATTTTCAAAACACTACACAAGGTTTTCAAAATGCTCACACTAAAAATTTGCAAGGAGAATTTTTGGATTATGCAAAAGCAAATGATGCTAAATTTGATAATACGCAACGTGAGATGATTAGCTTAAGATCCGATTTGAAAAATGAGCTTAAAAATGAACTTGCTAATGAACTTAAAACTCATGCAAACAAAATGGAAGGAAATGTCCAACGTCTTCAACAAAACCAACAAAAGATGGAATTAGGACAACATGAGATTAAGCAAGAGTTATTAAAAGCGGATGCTAGGCAATCAAAATTTGAAGACCGAATGGCTAAGATGTTTGAAGCAATCATGTGTAAGCCCTCTTCCTCGGGTGGTCTTCCTAGTGATACCATTAACAACCCGAGGGGAGAATTGAAGGTTGTTGCTACACGAAGTGGTAAAACTTTCAAGGAACCAATCTCTCGTACAAGTACTTCTAAGGAGAAGGAAATCGAGAAAGAACCCGAGGTGATGGTCGAAAAGGAGCACATTACAATCCCACGAAGTACCGCTCATACCACACCTACGGTTGAACCAATACTAATTGTGGAACCAGAGTTTCCAAGGCCGTTGCCTAATGACCAACCCACACCACCTTTACCCTACCCTTCGAGACGAAACAAAGAGAAAGCACAAGAACGGAACAATTATCAATTTGAGCTATTTATGAAAATGTTTCGTGATTTACACTTTAACATAAGTTTTGCCGATGCTTTAATCATGATGCCTCGATTCGCCGCAAACTTCAAAAGTATGCTAAACAACAAAGAGAAGTTACAACAATCGTCTAGTTGTTCATCGATTTTTCTTAGCCGCATACCACAAAAAGTCGGTGATCCCGGTAAATTTTTGATTCCGTGTGCTATTCAAGATATGGAGGAATGCTACGCCTTGGCCGATCTTGGCGCTAGTATTAATTTAATGCCTCTCGAGATCTTCAAATCGCTTTCGCTTCCGGCTCTCATTCCTTCGAACATGTCTATCGAGATGGCCGATCATTCTACGATTTTAGCATGTGGAGTAGCCGAGGACGTTTTTGTTAAAGTCAGAAAGTTTTACTATCCCGTTGACTTTATCGTTGTAGACATTCCTATCGATCGAAAAGTTCCTCTCATTTTGGGTCGTTCATTTTTGGATACATCAAGAGCACTTATCGATGTTCATGCTCGAAAAATCACCCTTCGTTTCAATGAAGAAGAACTTGTCATCAATGCAACACAAAACTCCAATCTTTCTCATGTCTATTCTATTGCAACTTTAAACCATGGTGATTCAACCAATGTCATTTGCAAAGAATTTTCACCAAGAGTTTTAGGAAATGTTGCCAAAAACAATTTACCATTTCCTCCGCCGGTGGAGGTTATGAGTGTAAAGCCTACAAAGAAGAAACCGTCAATACTTGAATCGAAAAATCCTTCACCTCACCTCGAACATTCATTCTTGAAAAGTGTTGATAAGTTGCCGGTTTCTACGGAAGATTTTTCGGATGACGAATATGTAGACCCCGACGGGGAGGTTTTCTTTGTCGATAAACGTTTTGAGAACTTGCCACCACCAAAACCAAAACGGTTTCAAAATGTGAGAATTTTTAGTGTGACTAACATCGTCTTAGAAACAACAAATATTTTCGACATAATCAAAAAGGGTTTTCATAAAGAGAGTTTAAAAGATAAAAAAGAAAAAGATCTTAAATGTGATTTAATTGATTTTTCTACAAATCTAACTTCGTCATCACCACGTGTTTTGAGTGCTACAAGCTCGTCTACTCCTTTTGACGATGCTTTGTGTGGTTCTAGTATGAGGGAAGCCCCTTATGTTCCCTCATCCTTGTCCACCGAGGACGAGATATTCGATCCCGGAATTTCATGTAAAGGGAAATCTCGGTCTTCCACCGATGCAATAAATGGAAAATCTTTCTATTTGCTTGGTGCGAGTCTACCTCGAGTAGCTCGAAAGTTTGTCTTACCAATTGTCTCACCCTTCTACTTCTCATCTATTTTCTTCAAACTCTTTGAGTTGATGGCACATGTTGAAGTGGCGTTGATTTGTTTCTCCAATGAGAACGAGAACGCCATTTTCGACCCCGGTATTTTGCATCATCTAAGGACTTAGTCCTTAACACCGGTTTCTTTTTGGGCCTTGTTTACATGTAAGCCCCATTGACCATACCATGATATCCCTAAATGTTCACATTTTGAGGGGAGCGAGTCGAGCTCATGACTCGGTAATCAAAAACGAGGTGCCTCGTGGGGGAGATCCCATGCTTATCTTTTATGCTCACTATTCACTAATAAGGGGACTTGTACCCTTTTCAACTAGTTGTCTCGTGGTTGTTTGTAATTGTGTTATCTAGATCATCATCATCATCTACGATTGAAGACTCTCGTGTTCGTTTACGTGAGCCTCCATCGTTCGTTTGAAGAAGTTTTTCACGATTCCATGACATATCCTTTATTGTTCTAACAATTATCTTTTAGCATAATTAATAAACGGCTTTAGATATATTGTTGATCACCCTTTCCATGCTAGATCCTAAGCATTCGACTCTTCGTCTCTAGTATGGGGGTGCTCCACCTTTAGACTCGAAACATTGAGGACAATGTTTACTTTTAGTATGGGGGGTGAATAGGTACTTGCTTTGCTACGCCCTCACGCTTTCCAATTTTCAATGTCTTTGTTTTGCTAATAAGGCTAAAAATGGCCAAATTTTAAAATTTTTCTTAGTTTTAATAAGTGTTTTTAAGACACGTATGTATATTTTCCGATGGTAGAATAAGAGTTAATTTTTGACTTGATGGGCATTTGGAGCCATTTACATTCCTTAACTCGCTCAATTCATGTTTTGCTAGACTTTTATATAGGGAGCTTTAAAACGCGAAAGTCTTAATTCATACGGGTTAAGAACAAGAACTTTTCGCAAGTTCCTATAATTGATTCTAGAAAGTCACTTATCAAGGGAACTATAAAACGCATTCTCTAAACTTGAAAAAGTCCAAGAAAGTGCAAGATCCTATAGGTGGCTTGAAAACCCAAAATTTTGATTTGATATAGTCTTAATGAAAGCTAATCCGAATTTGGCTTAATTTTGACTTGCATGGCTAAGTATTCACGAGTCTCTTTAATTAGAGGTCTTTATATAGTGAAGAACGAGAAATGATAGAGTTAGACAAGTGATCATGCTAAACCTAGAACATGAATGTGTTCTTTCAAAAACTCATATGTTTTTAATTGTGGCTTTTTCTTCCCATAAGATCAATGCATTAGGAATAAATCATAATTGCAATAAGTAAGGTCGTACGATTTGAAAGGTTACTTAGCCTCTAGCGCAAGATCGTTTAAAAGTTGCTCGGGGTTGAATAGAGTTCATAGCCAAGGCATAACTTATTGAAGCGGGACGCGAAGATTGGTGATTATCCAAAAAGGCCCTAACAAGGCATGAGGAGCTCTATTTTTGCTAAAGATCCAAAGATGATGTGAAGTATCATTATTCCTAAATCAATATGAAGGATCGAGACACACGACGAGAAGCAATTACTCCCCTAAAGAATGGAGAAAGTCTATCCAAAAAGACCCTAACAAGGTATGAGGATAAATATATCCAAGTCCGAAAAGGAGGCGGATCGTTGTATATCAAAATCCAAAGTAAAGATTGAAGAAAAATGATGAAGTCGTGGTCCTATATGAAGAATCTCTCAAAAACGTCAAGTGAAGAAATTCCAAATATATGAAGAGAAGACCATTATTTCAAGAACCTCTTCCCAAGATTTGAAGTATGAAGTACATGCCAAATATCGGTCCAAGAAAGGTCTCAAATCGTGAAACGAGTTTTGCCAAGATATGAACTTAAGGAGATACACGAGAAGCCGTTTTAAAAGATTTTGTCCTTCGGCTAACTATCGATCAAATCGTGCTACTTTTCTTTCGGACTAATAACTACTCAAATAAGTCAATATGAATCACTTGTGAGCCATGACAAATAGATAAAAAATGCTAGTAACCCATTTCTCTTTGTAAAAACTAGGATTGCGGGGAGAAAAAGTATTACACAATTTGGACGTATGAGTAGTGTTAGCATTGTGACTTGTACCAAAAATGATCTTGTTTTTCCACTTAGCATGGAATGTATGACAATCAAGGATGACGAAGTTTACTCTAAGGGACATTTACTTGTTTCTATTCTTTGACCCTAAGAGTCACTTTTTGTGATGAAAATCATACATTATGTCTTTACACATCATCGTAGTATGTTGCAAGTCTTTTACTCCTCAATAAAGGTTAATAAAATTGAACTTTGGTGATTCTTAGATACTTTATTCTAGCATTGCGTGAGGGCACGGCATTGGTTTAGTATGGGGGAGTGATGAGATGGCATTTATACATGATCTCATCGTTCTTTTCGGGCTTTAAATGCATTAAAATGTCATAAAATACCATATATATGCTTGTGTTTGTTTACTTGTGTATTTTAGGTATGGATATCGTGAAAAAGACAAAAGATCACAAGTTACAAGGAAAAACGGACACGAGAAACAAAGCCGCACAAAGAACCGGGCCCTAATCATGGAATTCTCAACAAAATACCTTGAAGACTTGAAGACAAACAAGATTGATCCTCATTTATTGAAGAAATGACACTTAAAACCCTTGTATATTCATAATTACAAGTTTGGTCCCTTAAGTTTGTCAAAATTACACGAAAGGTCCTTCAACTTTGAAGAAATGGCAAGAATAGTCCCTCAACAAATCAAAATTGCCAACAATGGTCCCTCATAAAGTCAAAGATACATTGAAGACCTTGGAAGATCAACATTGTCCAAAATCAGCCCTTGCAATATTCAAAAATATCAAATTAAACCCTTGAAACACTTTTGTATAAAGTTTGTGCCAAAAATGACAAAAGGTGAAACGTTGATACTTGTAAAATGGGCGCTGATAGAAGATTGCATCCAAGTGACAAAAGAAAGGAAGGACAAGGGCTGAATGTGTGCATACTGAAACATTTAAACACACAAACACGCGCCAAACAACTCCACTCCACCAAAAATGGATCAAAAGGACAACTATTCACCTTTACAGCCCAGGTTTTACACAACTTAAAACAAAGGGTAAAATGAAATTACCCAGACACACGTTTGATTCACACATGCAGGAACCTATCCCACACACAAAACCCTCATCTCCACTCACTATGGACCCCACCCCGATACCCTTTCCACCAATCAGCAAGCAACTTAGCCTCCAAGTCATGTGACGTGTCCAAATCAACAACCAAGGATCATTGCTTCATAACAAAGCAGAAATAAACGTCCAGGATCATTTTAAACAGCTCACACCAAGGATTCGTCTAGAAGGACTTAGGGCATTTAGGGAATTTCACATCTAGGGTTTATGAACAGTGTAGCATTGGCATTTGCCTATAAAAAGACTCCTCAACATGTGAGAGAGCTTTTGTTCCAGATTTTAGCTTTAAATCTTTGTAATTCCTTTTTATGAAATTAAGTTTAAATTTTTTAAAATTCTGAGTTTTTAATCTGTTATTTATAAAAGTTTGGTGTTTGAGAAGCTAAAATCTGAGTTCCATTTACATGTTTGAAGGTTTTTGAGGCAAGGTTTTAAGTGATAAGACTTGTGCATCAAAAATCAGAAAGTCCTTGTTTATTTGATCTCACCCTTGTGTTTGTTCATCTTAGCAGCATTGGAAGCTGGTACTTGTTTTGCTAGTACCTCAGCTCAAACAATCCAGGGCCTGGATGTAGGTCTTGGAGGTTTGCACCTTCTTCCCTTTTCATTTTCTCTTTTAGTTTCTGAATATTTGTGATCTTTGTGGATTATTGCTTGAATCTGTGTTATTGTGGATGTTTATTGTTGATTTGGCTTGGTTTGATGTTTATGAGGTGTTATTGATCTGATTTGTGGGTTGAATCTTAATGATCCTTTGAAAATTTGTGAAAATAAGTTTTAAAAGGGTGTTTGGGATTACTGCATAAGTTGGATTTGTGGATTGATAAGTGCTTGTGTGTTGTATGCAAGTATTGGTATCTGCTATTTGGGAGTATTTGTGCATCTGTTTGCAGGTTTTGTGGGCTTAAACACATTGATTCGTAGACTGGCTCTAAAATCTTCATAACTTGGTAAAATTGGCTAGGATTTTGAGGACACCTAGATCTAAGCATCGGTTAAGGGTAACAAGTGCTAAATCATAGCTAATCACACCAGGGTAGAGGGATTTGAGGGTTGAAATTGGATCAAGTGTCAAGTATATCAGCAGACTTGTTTCTGTATGTTCTTTGTTCATCAGTAACTTTTTGTGCTTGCATTTGTTTGCCTAGTGTATGCCTTGTGACTTTGCTGCTTGGAACTTGTTCATGTGCTGCTTGTGATTGGTTTTTGCTATTTGGATTGCTTTGTTCATAGCTAATAAGCTAACTGGCTTATTGGCTTATTTGTGCCAAAATACATCAAGTTTACCCAACTGGTAAGCCTTGATTCACAAGGTTTGCACTCAAACCTTGACCAGCAGGGTGAAAAACAAGTTCTTACACTTCATTTAGTCTGTCAACGTCCATTTTGTTCCTGTCAGCATTTGATTTCAACTTATCAGCGTTTGACTTTTGGTCAAACTTGGTTTTCAGCTTATTTGAATCTGTTTTGCTTATTGGTACATGCAACAACTTAGTTTTTGTAATAGAACTCATTTTTCTTAGCTTAATATCAAGTCTGGAAGGTTTCAAGTCTTTTGGTAAAGCTTTTGCTAGGAAACTAGCTTATTTGGCTTTTTCAGCCAGCTTATCTGTTCTTACAGATTATTCTACTTGGCTTTTTGTGATTTTCTTGATTGATTATTCTTAGTTAAGCTATTTGTGAGCTTTTGCAACAAACTAGAGCTTCTGAGGTGCATTATTTCTCAAACCCGACTATTTTGTCGTTTTGTGGATTTTTGCTTTTCTATTTTCTGGCTTATTGAGTGTGCTTATTGGAAATTTCTTTTGACAGATCTCTTAAGCATCCAAAAAGAGGGTTGTGTGTCAAATTAGAGCTTATAGCATTAGCTTGTGGCTTAATGGGCTGAAAAGCCCAATAAGAATAAGCTTTGTGTTCAATAAGCTGTGATAAGCACATTTTCAGCTTTTTGGCCTTTAGAGTTTTGTTCTCAGAATTAAATTTTAAGTCAGATAGGGCTTTTCCAAGTTAATTGGGCCAAGTTTGACTTTTTGGGCCCAAAAGCCCATTTAGGTTGACTGTTTTTGGATTTGGCCCATTTGAGGGCCCATTAGGGGTATTCTGGTAATTTCACTTTCATTTTCTGATTATTTAGGTTAAAATAAACTAGTTTGCATGTTTTTAGAATTTTTTTATAATTTTTGGATTTTTAATATTATTTTAATATTATTTTTCAAATTTCACTTTTTCCAACTTTTTACATTTTTCTTAGGATTAATACATTGAAATAGGAATTTAGCAACTTTTAGAATAATTTTATCACTTATAGATTAATTTTTATAATTATTTTAAGTTTTAATAGATTTTAATTCATTTTAAATAGTTTTTATTAGTTTTAAAAATTTCTAAAAATAGTTTTTAATCTTTTTAGGTCATTTTAGAGGTTCATCAATTGAAAAATCTTTATTTGGGCTTTTTGATAATTTATTTGATTTTTAGGGCTTTAATTAGCATTTAAAAATTGAATATTTAATTATTTAAAAGGTTTGAAAAAGTTTTGATAATTGGTAAACTCTTAGTTTATTATTTTTGATTTTTGGTGAATTTTTGGTAATTTTTAGAATTTATTTTATTTTTGGTGATTTTTTAGGTTCTACGTCTTAACTTTCTAATAGTGATTTTTAGTTAATTTTTATTTTTTTTACGACTTCGTCATTTTCTCTTCTAATCCCCTTCTAAACCAAATATTAATCTCAAATCTTGTACATCTTAGTCACACACATATACCTCCTTGGGAAACGAACTTAATCGGGTCATTAACACTTGATTTTTCCTAAAGTCATTTGTTCAATACTTACCGCTCATTTACGCTCTTTTGTTTACCTAAACAAGAGGTGTAATTTTCTCTACAATCACATACGCACTCATAATATCACATATGAACCAACGGCATGACACCATCTGGGGAGGTATGATTAGACCCTGGTGTTCCCTTTTTGATGTGCACAATTATATGTGATATTATGAGTGTGTATGCTAGTCATGAACTAGTATACGTGGTATTTGATTTGATTTGAAGGGGGCGTATGGATGCATCCTAGGCAATGGTAAGTTTGATATGATATGATGTGAATGGGTGGTATGTGATATATGCCCCATCTCACATTTGGTACATGTGAGTCGCGCCCCATGTACAACTTATGTGACTTTGATATGATTTGATATGTGATATGTGACTTGTGATATAGACTCGTGGGCATTCCAATACCTTTTCTTTCACTCTCTTTGTATTCCTTATTATCTTATGTTCATCTAATTATGTTCAATTTCTTCCGTTATATTTCCTTCACTTGTGCGTCTATTTGTTATATCGGTTCACTGGGCGTTTTGCTCAGCCGGTTCATTTTTCAAGGCGGAGGTTTTAAGCGAAGAGTTGGGAAGTGAGAGTTGGGTAAGAGAGCTACCTTTGAGTCACCCTTGTATCTTGATAAGTGTTTTGAAGACTTTTATCTTTTGAAGATATGCATTGTGTACCCTCATATTGGGATTGTTACCATTTTGAAAAGTTATTTTGATACTTAGATAAATTAAGACTTCCACTTGCGTTTTATATGTTTCTAATATGACAGCATAATGTGAAACATTGTCTCATTATCAGATCGGGTGTTACAATTTCAAACATATCATATTTTAATCTAATTGGTACATAATTGGTATTTTTTTGAAGCATTCTAGGGTGTAACAATTATTGGGATTAATGGTAAGTGTATTTCAAAATTTCATAATACATACGTGGATTATGTAGTTCAATATCTGGATAATTCTCTCACTTAGTCCATTTTTTTAGGGATAATATTTAATGCATTCAGAATTATTGGTATTCTAGGTTGACAAATTATTTCAAATATAATATTGTCAGAACTTCCATATCATCAATGAAATACAATTGACATTGATCTAGATGGTTTAATGTCTCGTCTTAAGAAATTCTGGAAATGAAATTGATTACATGTTCTTGCTTAGTTCTGTAAAGGAAATTCAGGTTTGAACTTTTGTAATTCAAATTTCAAAATTCTGTTAAGATATAAGTCGAATATTTAATCAAAAAAGTATGAACATATTGTTGTAAGTATTAATTATAATATAATTGAGTTGATTAAGCAAAAAAAAATCATAAAACAACACTTTGCAAGGAATGTAGACAAAACAGATATATTTTATTGATAATACTCACATAGGTTTACAACACTTATTTATTTACAATGTATTAAATAAAACAAAACATAAGAAAATTTTAGAAATTCCTTTTGCTCCAACAACTTCAGGTTAGATGACCTATCTCGTAGCAATTCTGACACTTAATGGTGCAAAGTCCTTTATGATGTAGTAGGCATTTCATACAGTTAGGAAATCGTCCAACATATTTATTGATTCCATGAGTTTTGGGAAAATTAAGTAGGTTGGGAGTAAGATAATACATATAGGGATAATAGGGATCATAATGAATGTTTAGACTACTAGGATTGGTTTCGAGGATGTTTACTTCTTACTTAAATTTACGCTTAAGGTTATTTGATTCTTGCACAGGATTGTACGTGAACACATGATCCAATAACTTTTGGGTATTATTAATGGCTTCTTCTAAATTTTGGGGTTTATAAGTAGTAATCATCCTTTTAAATCCTTGTAGGAATCCTCTAATAAAGGCTTTCATCATTCTTTGAGAATTAATGATAGGACAAAATTATGCTAACTCTTGAAATTTTCTCAAATAGGCTTTGAGAGCATTTCATGTTATCATTAGATAGCGAAGTTCCTTTTTCACTTTCTCGGTTTCTGTTGGAGGGTAATATTGCTTTATTACCAGACTTCTAAAATATGACCACATCATCTTGTCAGCTTCTCTATTCTCGGGGGTTGATAATAGAAATTCCATCAATATAACGATTCATTAGTCAAAGTACTGGTAGCAAGCTTTACTTTGCAATCCTCAGCACCGTTACTATGGGAGAAAACTGATTCAGTTCATTCAATCCAAGGATCGATACCATTAGCATCTTCGTTTCCTTAGAATTTATATAACTCACTGGTTCTAGAATTTTCTTCCATAATAGTATTCCTTGCGATCTTGAATGTTGGCATTTACAAAGCTGTAGAGATACCATCCATAATTATTCGGTGAAGACCTTCAGGAGTTATTGTAGAAGACGTCGATGTCCTTAGATGTGTCATTCTGAATTTAGATGACAAATAATTTTTGTAGTTTAGATATACTTGTTTAAGCATTTGTCATATGTGTATACATATAACTCTTTTACGAGCATATTTTTATTTTAAAAAATTTAAAGGCAAATCCTAACATATTGATTATTTATTCATATATGAGGGTAATAAATCTAGGAGATGAATACATTTTCCAAATCCTTAAAAGATCAGAGATATGTGACAACTTATCTCGTATAAGGCAAGCTTCTTCATGTATATTTTTTATTCTTTTATCCATATTAATATTTTCTTTTACTAAATAGACTTATGAAATCCTTTTTAGTTTAAGATAATATCTTTCTTTTGCTAGAATTCCTTTAAAGACATACACTTTGTCAAGTATTTATCCTTTCTAGAATTATAACGTGAAAATAAGAGAAAGGAGATAACAATAATTCATAGAAAAAGAAACTTTTATTGATTAACAACTTGCTTTGCTGAGGGACAGGCATGCATTCTTTGTTACATACAAGTAAAGACCGAAAGCTATACTATTTACAATTCTATTGCGGAAGCTAAAATATTTACAAGCTAGTCTATTTATTTTCCTTGAGTTCCTTGATATCATCCAGGAGTTCTTTGGTATTTTCTCGGTGTATAACTTGGATATCTTCAAAAAGTTTCTCCATTGTTGCCATTCTTACTCGAGCTAAGGTAATTTATTCTTCATTTAATAACTGCTTATGTCGTAACTCATAATTCTCAGTGCGTACTTCTAATAGATCCTTTTCCAATTTTTATTCTTCTTCTTGCATCATCGTTTTTCCACACTTGAGACCTTCTACTTCATATTCTATATCTTCAACGCGTTTGGGAGGGATTTCATCAAGGTGATTGAACTTATTTTCCATTTGTTCTTTATAGGGAAATTGGGATATTATTCGAGACTTGGGATGAGGGAGTTTGGCATTGTGGAATAGGTATATTTTCATAATATGTTTGTAAAACCCGCATATAAATGCCATGAACAGTACACTACGTAAACATACGAACCAATTAAAACTTTCCTTTTATGTCATGAACACATGTCATGAATATTAAATTCAGAAAATACATACGTGTTAGTACACGATAATTATTAAGTACGTGATAGTACACGATAATTATTAAGTATAATAATTATAATCACAAGCATATGATCACGAACATTAAATCATGAACATATAAACTACGTATTATATATTATTACACGATAAACAAGTATTGCGTATAATAAATATATCATGAATATTAAAACACGAACCAGTACAAACATTTAATCATGCATACGAACACGTAAATAATTAAACACGAACAAAGCCCGGTAAGACCCTTTGGGCCTTATGTAGCCGCGGACAAGGAAGCAAGAGGGGGCCAAGCCCATTTGTTTTGGTTAACTAAACAAAAGTAATACACAGAACTTTCATTCTAAATAATTTTAAAAAAAAAGAAAAACCCTAGCATCCTTTCTTTTTCTCTCATGCTGCCGGCTACAAGGTACACCAAAGGGGTGTTTGATATGAGTGTAATTACTCATATCATTTGTATCTTAAAACAAGCTTAAAATGCATAAATACCATGAATATGGCATTGTATTTGTATGTTTGTTGTTTAATGTGTGTAGGTACCAAAGATCACGAAAATCGGCAAAACCGGCACGAGTTTGAAGAAAAATATCGAAGAAGCCAAAATTGAGCTCGTCTTTAGCGGATTTAATCTTATACGGATTTATTGGGCTTGTGGGTCCCACATTTCGAAGAAGCCAAAAAGGGAAATAAATGAAATGGATTGGATCTTTTGGGCCAAAAGCCCATTTACAATTCAAATGGGGAATATTTACTTAAGACGGATGAGGTAAATATGGGCTTCAAAGTCCATGTTGCAAATGAAAAGAAAAACAAATGGAAGTTTTGCAAAGTTTATATTAAACGTTGTTTGGGTTAAACATATTAAAGCTTCACACGTTTTTTTCTTTACTCCACTTTCTCATACACACAATAATAAAAAAAAAACCCTCGTTACAACCTATGTGCACCTTTCTTCTTCACCGAAATAAACAAGACACCAACACTGTTCACCCAAACCCTAAACAAATAAATTTCTCAAATTAAATAGGGCTTTTTGTTCACACGTGTGATTCACACAAGAGGGGAATAAATCCCAAAGTTTTAAGGAAGAGAGTATGAGGGGAATCAATTTCGTGGTAGCATGTGATTGGTCTTGACACATCAATTCCTCTCAATCCTCCAATAAAGAGTGGCCATCTCAGCTTTGAAGTATCACAACAAGCACAAGATGTAGCCAGCTTGGCAATCCGTGTGAGGGTAGATCATTTTACACCGTAGGATCGAGATTTGGGAAGAAAGAGAATGATTGATGCTTAATCAAGGGTTGTGATTTATCTCCTCATCACCAACAACCTCCACCCAACCCTCTCAGTCCTCCTATAAAAACCCCCTTTTTCCTGTATTTTCTTCATCCCATTTTTACTCTTAAAGTTATTATGTTAAATTAGATCTAGGATAATCTTGTATTTTTCTTTTATTGAGTATTGTAATATTTTATGATTATTAATAAAAGTTGATTTACATTTTAGCAAATTCCTTTCTACCTTTCTGTTTTAATTAAGCATTACAATTTTATTCTTCCACTGATTTGATATAATATTGTTCAATATATTTAATTGAGCTTAAATAGTAGCTTTAATTAAATATTATAAAAGTAAAAATTGGGGGAAAACTTTCCCCACTAGAAAGTTTGTACAAATTGGCTCGTGTGAAGATGGTGATGGTGGTTCGAAGATATTAGACGACTGGTGGTGTGATTCGGTTCATAAGGTTGTTCAACACAACCTTCTTCTCAAAGGTTATCTACAAAAGGTTAGAAGATCTTTTTAATTTTTCATAAGTTTAAGATGTTAAGTGGTTTTATGACTATGATGATGTTTAGACTGCTTAGTTGATTAAATCGTATCTGATGTTATTTTCCTTTACTTTTGTCTGATTATTTACTGGTTCTTATAAGTTTATATGAAGCTGTTGTTGGTTTGATAATAGATTAGTCTTGTAAGTTTGATGGTACTGCCTATTTACTTGATTTTGTCGATTGAAAATGGTGTTCATGTCTGCAGCTATAGATAGATTTTGCTTGTGATTGATAGTTTTAACTTTGGGTATGATTTGTTTTACATTCTCACTTTAATGTTCTATTCACAGCTTAGATTTGCAAATTGATTTTGAGAGTGAAGTTCATAATTTTGGGTATGAATTGTTTTGGTTAAATCTGTTTAACCGTTTCTTAAATTGCAGTTTGTTTTGGTTTACAGCTGATAGTATGTTACTGATATAATCTGAGTTTAGTCTGCTGATTAGTTAATTGTTAGTTTTTTTACTGGTTTTATGCAGCTGTAGGATTTGTTGCATATTATCTGATATATTTTAGTCTGCTTATGAGTATTTGGTAGCTCTTATTATTTGTCCTAGCTGATTTTTGGTGTCTCTTTGTTGTGTGGTAGTTATATGGCTATTCTTGAGATTGTATTTGTATGATTTAATACGATTTGCATCTATGGGTTAGCAGATACAATTGATCTTTGTAACTACACTATACAAAAATCAACATAGGTCATTCCTATGACTTTATTCTTCAATTTTTTTTCTGACAAAAAATAATACTCAAAAAAAAATTGTCTCTCGTGGGATTCGAACTCGCGGTTCACTGCCTAGTGTGTTATCCATCTGAGCTAACAGCTCTTTTGATTTAATTTTCTTTCATTTAATTAATATGGAAGAGTTGTTTCTAGCAGTTTCTATTTAAGTAGTAGTTTAATTAATTTACGTCTAAATAAAAAGTAATTAATACTGTTATTAAAGTAAATTTTAGTTTTATAAATAAAAATTAAAAAAATAAAAAATGTTTTTATAAATTTTAAAAGTTTAATTAGATTTTAAATATTTAGATTTTTATTATTTTAGATTTAAATTAAAATCGTTTTAAAAAAAATAGATTTTGTTTAATAAAAAGTAAAGTAGAATTTAATTAGATTTTAAAATAGTGTTAAAGGTATTTTAATTAAATAGATTAATTTTTATAGATTTTTTTTAAATAGTTTAATTTTTAAATAGTTTTAAATTTTTAGTAATTGTGTTTAGATTAAAATAATTCGGGGTTTACGATTCATGCACTTTAGGATTAATAAGTTTTAAATTGGTAGATTTAATTTTTAGTTTAAAAACCGACAACCAATTCGAATCAATTGTCCAAATCGATACACAACGTCTCAAATTCATAAGATCTTCGTGTACAACGAACTTGGTTCATCACGTGTTTAATTGAATTCGTCTTTGGTAATTTTAGTTAATTACTTTTTCCTAAAGGTAATTTACTAAATTACCCTATAACGTATCTTAATTATCACTATACTATCATGATCACATCAAAAATTTTGGCGCCGCTGCCGGGGATCTTGTGTACGATTCGTTTTCGTTGAGATTTGTTGATCGTTGATTTGAAGACCCTTTCCGTCCTCAGAAAGTTTTGTTATTTTTCTATTATATAGTATGTATCGTTTTTCTCTTTTTTGTGATTAATATATTGTATTACGTAGAACAATAAATTTACATACTTTTCAAATAAGGCCTTAGTTGGGATTTCATCACCTAGCTATTGTATTCGAATCCAAAACAAAAATAAAAGGCAAAATAGATAAATACTAATAAGAAGTTTGAAATCGATTTATACAAACTATAATATGGGTATAAGGCATCGTGCTATAAAAGGCCGTCTAAAGAAAAACAAATTTTTAAGTGCTTTGTGCCACCTCGTTTCCCCGCTTGCTTGTGCGTATATTGAGAGGGACGACCTATTATTGGTTTGCCGACTCAAGTAGTAATAAATTTTTTTTTGTAGCTTACTTATTGAACCTCGAGACGTTTAGGTTTTCACCTATCGTTTCAAAGTCGACCGAGGGTAATTTACTTCCATAGTAGTTATCCTTATTCCTTGTTTTTATCGATCATTTTTTATTGAGGAATACCAAATAAAAATACCAAAAATAATCTTCTTCTTGTCTAATTTCTTTTCTTCAATCCTCTAAATTCTCGTCTTAGTAGTGTATGCAATTACGTTCATCTCGACTTGTGATTGATTTTAATAGGCTTGAAAATATTCCTCGTAGAAATAGAAATCGTCAACAACGAATAGTGGAACCCGAGCTTCCACCTATTGTTGTAGAGACGGCCGATAACCGAACAATGGAGGAATTGCTCCGTGCACCCACCGAAGGGTATGGGGAAGCAATCGTTGTGCCGACTATTTTGGCGGATCATTTTGAGATTAAGACGGGTCTTTTATCGCTCATTCGTGCCGACCAATTTCGTGGCAATGAGACCGGTAGCCCGCATTCTCACATTTGGAATTTTCTTCGAATTACCTCGACTCTCAAGTTTAGAGATGTGCCGAATGACGCGATTAAGCTCATGCTTTTTTCGCACTCGCTCGAGGGTAATGCTAAGATTTGGTATGAGAAAGAACCACCGGGTTCGATTTTGACATGGGATGATTTAGTGTCTAAGTTCATGAATTATTTCTTTCCACCATCCAAAACAACACACTTTAAGAACGAGATCACTAAATTTGAACAAAAAGTGCATGAATCGTTTGGGGTTGCTTGGGAAAGATTTAAAGATTTTTTAAGACAATGTCCACACCACGGTTTCTCGGAATTGCATCAAATAAATACTTTTTATAATGGGCTTAATATGATTGAACAAGATTCGTTAAATGCCGCCGCGGGTGGTAATCTTTTAAGAAAAACTACAAGAGATGCGTGGGGTATAATTGAGGATAAGTCTAGAGCACAATATTCACGAAACACACCGGGTGTTTCCAATGTGAATTCATTTAATCCCGAGATTGCTAGATTGGACTCTAAGATTGACACGATTTTGAATGAGCTTAGGAAGAATCCTCATGGATTGATTAATATGGTTGAGAATGTTTGTGTATCATGTGGTTGAGAACATCCTAATTATGCTTGTTCAACCACGGGGTTTGATCAAGCTAGTGCTTTTGCCGCGACGGGAACTTATGGCTCCAACGGTCAAGTTCCTCGTCAAAATCATGTTGCTCCACCGAGTTTTCCACCGGTTCAAAATAGGTACAACAATGGGAACAATGGGAATAATTTTAACCGTGGTAACCAAGGGAATTATAATCAAGGAAATGGGTTTAATGCTAATCAAAACAATCAAGGTTTTCAAAGCAATAACCAAAATGATTTGTCAAGCTACATTAAAACAAATGAGGCAAATTTGAATGCTTTTCAAAATAACATTCAAGGACAAATGGAAACTTTGAAAAATGAGTTTCAAAATACGATTAAAGGGCAAAATAACAAGACTGAGCTTAATCAACAAATACTTGAACAAAACCAAAACCGTTTTGAGCAAAGATTAGAGCAAAGTCAAAATCGTATGCAACAAAGTTTATAACAAGGTCAAAATAAATTGCTTTCGATTTTTAAATCTTTTATGACCAAACCTTCCTCTTCTTCGGGTGGCTTACCTAGCAACACCATTCCAAACCCGAAGGGTGAGATGAAAGCTATAACCACACGTAGTGGGAAAGCTTTAGACGGACCTTTGCTTCCACATGTGAGTACCTCTCTAGAGAGGGAAGTGGAGCAAGAACCCGAGGTGGTTAAAGAAAAGGAAATTCATATTCCACCAAAGGTAGACCAATTGCCTATTCCGGAACCCGAGCTTCCGAAGACTAAACCCACACTACTCTACCCTTCGAGACTTAACCAAGAGAAGCTCCGTGAAAAGTCCAATGCTCAAATGACTACTTTTTTAGAGATGTTTAAGAATCTTTACATTAATGTTAGTTTCGCGGATGCATTTCTTTACATGCCTAAGTTTGCTTCGACTATTAAGAAATTGATGAACGATAAAGGGAAATTTGTTGAAGTGTCTACATCTTTAGATGCTAATTGTTCCGCGGTTCTTACATAAAAGCTTCCCAAAAAGCTTGGAGACCCGGGCAAGTTTGTGATACCATGTGATTTCCCTAAAATGGAAGAATGCTTAGCTTTAGCCGATCTTAGTTCTAGCATTAATTTGATGCCTTTTTCCGTGTGGAAATGGTTATCACTTCCCGAGCTTACACCTACTAAGATGACTCTCGAGCTAGCGGATCGATCGATCGCCTTACCAAAAGGTATAGCCGAGGACGTGTTTGTCAAGGTAGGGAATCTCGTCTTTCCAACGGACTTTGTAGTTTGCGATTATCCCAAAGATTCTCGTGTACCACTTATTTTGGGAAGACCGTTTTTAATGACGGCTAGTGATTTAGTTGACATGAAAGCGGGGAAATTGACTTTAAGAGTTGATGACTAAAATATCACGTTTGATATTGGTCATATCTCTAAATATTCTTCCAGGTATTATGAGGAATCAATTAATCAAATAGATGTGATTGATGTTACTTGTGAAGAATATTCTCAAGAATTGCTTGGATTCTCGGCTTCTTCTAAAAGTGTCAATCCCACTTCATCGAATCCTATTATCTCTTTGGCTAAACCTCCACTCACTCCATTTGAGGGAGGTGACTTCGTTCTTGAAGAGCTTGAGACTAATGGTTATTCAAAAATCGATAAGGAAATTGATGATTACCTTAGCACACCATTTGATCCTAGTGAGTTTGATTGTGAGAATTTTGATCCCGAGGGAGATATTGCTTTAATTGAAAATTTGTTGAATATGGATCCTTTTGAATCACCAACTATGGAATTAAAAGTTGTGAGTGAGAATGAAACTAAAGTGAAAACATCTATTGAGGAAGCACCCGAATTAGAACTTAAGGAACTTCCCACTCATTTGGAGTATGCTTTTCTTGAAGGAACGGATAAGTTACCGGTGATTATTGCTAAGGGATTAAAGGAAAATGAAAAGGATGAACTTATCAAAGTGCTTAAGAAACATAAACGGGCCATTGCATGGAAAATCTCCGACATTAAGGGTATAGATCCAAAATTTTGTACTCATAAAATTCTAATGGAGGATGATTATAAACCCGCTATCCAAAATCAAAGAAGGGTCAATCCAAAGATTCATGAGGTGATCAAAAAGGAAGTCACTAAAACTCTAGACGCCGGAATGATCTACCCTATCTCGGATTGTCCATGGGTTAGCCCCGTGCATTATGTTCCAAAGAAAGGAGGAATGACGGTTGTTACTAATGAGGATAATGAATTGATTCCTACTAGACTTGTGACCGGTTGGCGTGTTTGTATTGACTATAGGAAACTTAATGATGCCACTAGGAAGGATCATTTTCCATTACCTTTTATGGATCAAATGTTAGAGAGACTAGCGGGGAATGAATTCTATTGCTTTTTGGATGGATTTTCTAGCTATTTCCAAATCCCCATTGACCCTCGTGATCAAGAAAAAACCACATTCACTTGTCCTTATGGAACATTTGCCTATCGTCGCATGCCTTTTGGACTATGCAATGCTCCGGGGACATTCCAAAGGTGTATGATGGCCATTTTCCATGATATGATCGAGAAAACCATGGAAGTCTTCATGGATGACTTTTCGGTTTTTGGGGAATCTTTCACTTCATGTCTCTCTAACCTTGAAAGAATGTTGCAACGTTGTGAGGAAACGAATCTTGTTCTTAATTATGAAAAATGTCACTTCATGTGCAAAGAGGGAAATGTGTTAGGACATAAGATCTCTAAGGCCGGTATTGAGTTTGATAGGTCTAAAATCGACGTGATTGCCAAATTACCTCCACCCACCACCGTTAAGGGAGTTAGGAGTTTTCTCGGCCATGTCGGCTTCTATAGACGTTTTATACAAGACTTCTCTAAGATAGCTCGGTCTATGACCCATCTTTTAGAAAAAGAGACTCCTTTCATCTTTTCGGATGAGTGTATTCAAGCCTTTGAGATGCTTAAAAGGAAATTAACCGAATCTCCAATCTTAGTTTCTCCGGATTGGGACCTACCTTTTGAAATTATGTGTGATGCTAGTGATTACGCGGTAGGTACGGTTTTGGGGCAACGTAAGTCAAAACATTTCTTTCCTATACACTATGCTAGTAAGACTATGACGGATGCTCAAACAAGGTACACTACAACGGAAAAGGATTACTTGCTGTTGTGTATGCTTTTGAAAAGTTTAGACCATATCTCGTCTTGTCTCAAACCATAGTGTATACGGACCACTCGGCTATCAAATATCTTCTTAATAAACAAGATGCTAAGCCGAGGTTGCTCCGGTGGATTCTCCTCCTTCAAGAATTTATTGTCAAAATTCTAGACAAAAAAGGAGCCGAGAATCACGCGGCCGATCATTTATCTCGACGTGAGAATCCTCACCAAAGCGATCGAGAGAACAAGGAAATCAATGAAACATTTCCTCTCGAGACGCTTCGTATGATTGCTTTTCGTGGTGATGATAGTACCCCATGGTTTGCGGATATTTCAAATTACCATGCGGGGAAGTTTGTGATCAAGGGTATGTCGTCCCAACAAAAACGGAAGTTTTTCAAGGATATATCCTATTAGTTTTGGGACAACCCCTATTTGTTTCGTGTGTGCGCGGATCAAGTGATTCGTAGGTGCGTGTTTGGCAAAGAAGCTCAAGATATTCTTAAATCTTGTCATGAGGGACCCACCGGGGGACATCATGGTGCCAACGCCACCGCGAAGAAAGTCTTTGATGCCGGAATCTTTTGGCCTTCCATATATCGTGATGCCCAAGACTTGATCAAGACTTGTGATGCTTGTCAACGTCAAGGAAAGAACTCACAAAGGGACGAAATGCCTCAAAACATTATTCAAGTTTGTGAAATCTTTGACATGTGGGGGATCGATTTTATGGGGCCATTTCCATCTTCGAAAGGAAATAAATACATTCTCGTAGCCGTGGACTATTTGTCTAAATGGGTTGAAGCTAAGGCTTTGCCTACGAATGATGCTCGAGTTGTGGTGAAATTTTTGAAACAACTCTTTGCTTGGTTTGGAACTCCGCGGGCTATTATAACTGATCGTGGGACCCATTTTTGTAATGAACAATTTGAAAAAGTTCTAAAGAAATATGGTGTCACTCATCGACTTTCGACGGCTTATTACCATCAAACGAGTGGTCAAGTGGAGGTTTCAAACCGAGCTCTTAAAAGGATTTTGGAGTGTTCTATTGGAGAAAATCGCACTTCATGGTCGGATAAATTGGACGATGCATTGTGGGCTTTCCGTACGACTTACAAGACGCCAATTGGTTGTACACCATTTAGGTTGGTCTACGGAAAATCATACCACTTGCCAATTGAACTCGAACATAAGGCGTATTGGGCTCTTAAGCATTGTAACTTTGATTTGAGGACCGCGGGTGATCATCGCAAGGTTCAATTGAATGAACTAAGTGAATTAAGGGATCAAGCTTATGAAAATTCTTTGATCTATAAAGAGAAGACTAAGAGGATTCATGACTCAAAGAACAAAAACCGCATTTTCAATGTTGGTGATCAAGTCCTCTTATTCAACTCTAGACTTAAGATTTTCTCGGGCAAGCTTAAATCCCGTTGGTCCGGACCATTCACCATTGCACAAGTTTTCCCTTATGGCATCGTTGATCTAGCTCAAAAAGACGGGCCTAACTTTAAGGTGAATGGTCATCGTGTGAAACATTACTTTGGAGGGGACATACCCACGGAGGTTGTCCCGGATCTTCAAACTTTCCCTAAGTACCAATGAATGCGGGGATCGAGTCGAGCTCATGACTCGGTTAACAAAAACGAGGTGCCTTGTGGGGGAGTCCCATACATTCTATCTTCTATCTATTTTCTAACACTAATAAGGCTTGATCTTTCAAGCTCGTGCTCGTGTTTTGTTGTGTTGTGAATCTTAGGTATGACCCTAATCATTGAAGACTCTCGTGTTCGGTTTTGCCGGTCCACTTGATCTTCCATTCTTTGAATGCCAAAAAAGGGGCACACTCTCTATCCTTTGATTTTTTTCGACTAACGTTTTATCTTGAGGTATAATTAATAAACGGCTTATAGATTTGCGTGCTCTTTCCATGTTAGGATTTTGCATTAGACTCTTCGTGTTTTAGCAAGGGGGTGTTACTCTTGAGCTAAGAAACATTGAGGACAATGTTTGGTTTTAGCATGGGGGAGTCAATCGATATAATCGCTTGCTATTTATTTTGTCGTGTCTAAACGTAATTGTTTTTCTCATTTTTCATAAATTTTTTGAATTTTTAGTGTTATTTTTAAGTTTTAAATAAAGGAAATAAGTGTTTTTGACACAAATGTAGGCTTTCCGTTGGTGAAAATAAGAATAGTTTTTGACTCGACTCGGTTTTTACCTTAGCTTTTCCTTAACGTATTTGAATTAAGTTTTGCTAGGCTTTTATTTAGGGAACTTTAAAACGCGAAAGTCTTAATTCATACAGGTTAAGAACAAGAACTTTTCGCAAGTTCCTATAATTGATCCTAGAAAGTCGTTTATCAAGGGAACTTTAAAACGCAAATTCTAAAACTTGAAAAAGTATAAGAAGATGCAAGATCCTATAGATGACTTGAAAACCCAAAACTTTGATTTAATAGGCTAAGTATCCATTGATTTCACATTTTTGATATTTTACAATATGGAGAACAAGAGACGATAGAGTTCAATCATAAGTTTCTAAGATTAGTTCTTCTTTGTGCAAGTATTTTTGTGTTTGATTTAATCTCCTCGTATTTATTTTCCACGCTTGAATAATAATTGCTTAATAAATGAAGTTTTTAGAGGTTTAGGCTTGATATCTTAACTCGCAACTCCTTCTTTTTCTTCCCTTGTAATTAAAGTGAGAACACATTAAGGGTGTCAGCGTCATGGACTTTTGATCATGGGATTGCGGAAATTTGGCTTACTATACATATCATATTAATAAAGAAGAATACATAAAAACATGTTCTCTAGGAACCTTCGGGTGGGAGTCATGTAGCACCAACCTTGTCATTAGAGCCTTAGGGTGTATGGCAAGGGGACGTGTTGAATAAAAATTGCTTCATCATCATGAGCCATAAGGTGGGATGGTGATGTCAATTCCCTTATTTTTGTCCAAGGATCCTTCGGGTGTAGATTTTAAATACGGAGCACTTGCATCTTAAAGATCCACAAGGTGTTATGATGTAGTTGTTGCTAACTCCATTAATAAGGTTATAATTTACTTTGGAGGTTTTTATTGTTGCTTTTAAGTAGTCCTATTAGCCAAATTTCGGGTCTGGGGATTTATCCCTCAAATCGTGTTAAGTTATCCTTGATGTGGGCTTTCTTTAGTGACAACGGTTTTTGAAGTCGAGGTTAGGTTTTGAGTGTTGAGTTTACACCGTTCTTTCCTTCATTTTTGGACTAATAAATATCAAATAAAGTCAAATGAGCCTTTGGGTGAATGACAGATAAAATCTAGAGATACAATTAGGAATAATAGGAGATTGAGTTTAAAACAAATTACTTGTATGAGTTGGTTTAATATTGGGGCTTATGATTGACAATGATCTTGTTTTTGCACTTGGCATGGAAAAGTGAAAAGTCGGGGACGATGAATCTATTTGAGTTTTATGATCCTAAAAGTTATTTTTCAAATAATGAAAGCAATACATTATGTCTTTGCATAAATAAAATGTCAAAAGTTAAATAATGATGTAGTTAGTGTTTTATTTTATCATTGCGTGAGGACAAGACAATTGCTTAGCAAGGGGGAGTTTGATATGAGTGTAATTACTCATATAATTTGTATCTTAAAACAAACTTAAAATGCATAAATACCATGAATATGACATTGTATTTGTATGTTTGTTGTTTAATGTGTGTAGGTACCAAAGATCGCGAAAATCGGCAAAACCGGCACGAGTTTGAAGAAAAAGATCGATGAAGCCAAAATTGAGATCGTCTTTAGCGGATTTAATCTTATACGGAGTTATTGGGCTTATGGGTCCCACATTTGGGAAAATGGGCTCAAAAGCCCATTTAAAGTTCAATATGGTGTTATCATTTGCTAAAAGCCCAACTATGGCCCAAAATGGGAAATAAATGAAACGGATTGGATCTTTTGGGCCAAAAGCCCATTTACAATTCAAATGGGGAATATTTACTTAAGACGGATGAAGTAAATATGGGCTTCAAAGTCCATGTTGCAAATGAAAAGAAAAATGAATGGAAGTTTTGCAAAGTTTATATTAAACGTTGTTTGGGTCAAACATATTAAAGCTTCACACGTTTTTTTCTTTACACCACTTTCTCACACACACAATAATAAAAAACCCTCGTTACAACCTATGTGCACCTTTCTTCTTCACCCAAATAAACCAGACACCAACACTGTTCACCAAACCCTAAACAAATAAATTGCTCAAATTAAATGGGGCTTTTTGTTCACACGTGTGATTCACACAAGAGGGGAATAAATCGTTTTAAGGAAGAGAGTATGAGGGGAATCAATTTCGTGGCAGCATGTGATTGGTCTTGACACATCAATTCCTCTCAATCCTCCAATAAAGAGTGGCCACCTCAGCTTTGAAGTAACACAACAAGCACAAGATGTAGCCAGCCTGGCAATCCGTGTAAGGGTAGATCATTTTACACCGTAGGATCGAGATTTGGGAAGAAAGAGAATGATTGATGCTTAATCAAGGGATGTGATTTGTCTCCTCATCACCAACAACCTCCACCCAACCCTCTCAGTCCTCCTATAAAAACCCCCTTTTTCCTGTATTTTCTTCATCCCATTTTTACTCTTAAATTATTATGTTAAATTAGATCTAGGATAATCTTGTATTTTTCTTTTATTGAGTATTGTAATCTTTTATGATTATTAATAAAAGTTTATTTACATTTTAGCTAATTCGTTTCTACCTTTCTGTTTTAATTAAGCATTACAATTTTATTCTTCCACTGATTTGATATAATAATGTTCAGTATATTTAGTTGAGCTTAAATAGTAGCTTTAATTAAATATTATAAAAGTAAAAATTGGGGGAAAACTTTCCCCACTAGAAAGTTTGTACAAATTGGCTCGTGTGAAGATGGTGATGGTGGTTCGAAGATACTAGACGACTGGTGGTGTGATTCGGTTCATAAGGTTGTTCAGCACAACCTTCTTCTCAAAGGTTATCTACAAAAGGTTAGAAGATGTTTTTTAATTTTTCATAAGTTTAAGATGTTAAGTGGTTTTATGACTATGATGATGTTTAGACTGCTTAGTTGATTAAATCGTATCTGATGTTCTTTTCCTTTACTTTTGTCTGATTATTTACTGGTTCTTATAAGTTTGTATGAAGTTGTTGTTGGTTTGCTAATAGATTAGTCTTGTAAGTTTGATTGTACTGCCTATTTACTTGATTTTGTCGATTGAAAATGGTGTTCATGTCTACTGCTATAGATAGATTTTGCTTGTGATTGATAGTTTTAACTTTGGGTATGATTTGTTTTACATTCTCAGTTTAATGTTCTATTCACTTCTTAGATTTGCAAATTGATTTTGTGAGTGAAGTTTATAATTTTGGGTATGAATTGTTTTGGTTAAATATGTTTAGACGTTTCTTAAATTGCAGTTTGTTTTGGTTTACAGCTGATAGTATGTTACTGATATAATCTGAGTTTAGTCTGCTGATTAGTTAATTGTTAGTTTTTCTTTACTGGTTTTAAGCAGCTGTAAGATTTGTTGCAGATTTATTATCTGATATATTTTAGTCTGCTTATGAGTATTTGGTAGCTCTTATTATTTATCCTAGCTGATTTTTGGTGTCTATTTGCTGTGTGGTAGTTATATGGCTATTCTTGAGTTTGTAATTGTATGATTTAATACGATTTGCATCTATGGGTTAGCAGATACAATTGATCTGTGTAACTTCACTATACAAAAATCAGCATAGGTCATTCCTGTGACTTTATTCTTCAATTTTTTTTCTGACCAAAAATAATACTAAAAAAAAATTGTCTCTCGTGGGACTCGAACTCGCGACCTCGCGGTTCACTGCCTAGTGTGTTATCCATCTGAGCTAACAGCTCTTTTGATTTAATTTTCTTTCATTTAATTAATATGGGAGAGTTGTTTCTAGCAGTTTTTATTTAAGTAGTAGTTTAATTAATTTACGTCTAAATAAAAAGTAATTAATACTTTTATTAAAGTAAATTTTAGTTTTATAAATAAAAATAAAAAAAATAAAAAATGTTTTTATTAATTTTAAAAGTTTAATTAGATTTTAAATATTTAGATTTTTATTATTTTAGATTTAAATTAAAATAGATTTAAAAAAATAGATTTTGTTTAATAAAAAGTAAAGTAGAATTTATTTAGATTTTTAAATAGTGTTAAAGTTATTTTAATAAAATAGATTAATTTTTATAGATTTTTTTTAAATAGTTCTAAATTTTTAGTAATTGTGTTTAGATTAAAATAATTCGGGGTTTACGATTCATGCACTTTAGGATTAATAAGTTTTAAATTGGTAGATTTAATTTTTAGTTTAAAAACCGACAACCAATTCGAATCAATTGTCCAAATCGATACACAACGTCTCAAATTCATAAGATCTTCGTGTATAACGAACTTGGTTCATCACGTGTTTAATTGAATTCATCTTTGGTAATTTTAGTTTATTACTTTTTTCTAAAGGTAATTTACTAAATTTCCCTATAACGTATCTTAATTATCACTATACTATCACGATCACATCAGTGTTTGTTTGATTTTAATCTTTGAATTCGGGTGGATCGTGTTCGTGTTCATAATTCTTTTCAAATCACGTTTGCGGTATCATCAAAAATCTCATCTCATTTATTTTATTTTCTTTAATTATGTTCATCTGTTAGAATATTAAAAACATAATTAAACACGTAAGATTAATCCATGAAACAAGAAAAGTGGGGGTTTTTGGTAGGGTTTTGTTCGGCCGACACGTAAACCGAGAGCTCCAAGCTCTCGGTGGTCTTGCGATCACCAACAGATGAGACCCTAAGGTCTCGGTGTGGTGTCTTGGTGGTTCGGCAGCAGGAAACAAGGGACCCAGACTCTAGTCGGGGTGTCGTTTAGTTTGTTTGGGTCTCGGCGCCGCAGCACCATCACCATCGGCTTAAGCCGATTGCTATTTTGCTTGATCAGGGGGAACCACAACCAGGCAGGGGGAACCACAACCAGGCAGGGGGAACCACCAGCGTCAGCCGATGGTGATTTTGGTCGAGCAGTGGTAACCGGCTAGGCCGGGTAGCCACTGCCACGGGTGTTTGTTTCGGATTATTGTTTCGGGTTATTTTAAAACACGGAAACGAGATTATTTTACAAGTTATATTACAAGAATAATTAAATTAATTAAACATGACTAGTAATTAATTTAATTTAATCATGACTTAGGTTATATTATTTTTAATAAATAGTACATGTTTTTAACCTAAGTATTTTACCATTTAATTTAGGCTATAGTTATTAATTAATTATTAAAACATGGATTATAATTAATTAATAAATAAAGATTTAGGTTATATTTAATAAATTATTAATACAAGTGTTGGGTCCACTAGATGTGGATCTTGCAGTCTGTTAAGGATGGTGAACGACTTCTGTAATCACAAGTCTATTCATAGAGAGACTCTTAATGTAATACACATTATAAGTACAGAATACAAATACTCTGAATAAGAAGAAACAGAATAACTAAATAACTTGATCCTTACTAAGGATTTCTACTATTAATATGAAATGAATAATGATGATGAAAGGTGTGTCTCACCCTTCTGCCAATGGGTTCCTTTTATACTACAAGGAAACCCTAATACTACATTAAACCAAAACGTGTAACTTCTGATATGCATATCCTTTCCTAACATATATCATGCATATCCTAACAAACTACTAAGAATAATAATGTTTGACTTTCTACTAGACCAGTATTGCTCCTACTACTACTAGGACCAGGAGGAACTACATACCTCCTATCTTTCTATTACAAATATCTATTCCAGAGGTCCTAACAATCCTCCCCTAAACTTAAATTTGACTGGTTGAGTTCAAGTTTCTTGGTAGATCTCGCAAAACAGTATGAGAATTGAAACAACAGCACAAACAGCAACAATAGAACCATCAGAATTTGAAAAGACCAAGATTGCGGCAACTAGTATCACCACGAAGCTTCTTGAAAGCTTTGAACACATCTGCACCTGTTGAATCTTCACAGCAACATGAGCAGATTTGATGAGCCTTTACAAAGTAGTTGCTCGCTCTTGGGCTAGCTAGTCTTTGTGGTGGAATAAGCATCACCTTGGGAGACCAGAACCCAGCCTAACTCTTAGAACGTAAACAATGGCGAGTGGGGGTACCCTAATGATTTTGGCCAAATCATCACAGCGTGAACGAATTTGATTTAGATCTTTACAAGAAGCCGTACCCTTCCGGACTAGCCAACTCTTAGCAATAAAGCATCAGTGAGCTGAAAAACCTATAGCTTTGAGCAAGCTATTACAGCTATCAACGGATTTGATATGAGTCTTTACCAAGAGCCTTACCCCCTTGGACTAGCCACTTTTCAGTCTAGGACCAAGGAAAGTGAAAACCATCCATTTTTGGGTAAACGACAACCATCAACGGATTCGATAATCACACCAGAGTCGTACCCTCATGGTGTTCAACACTTTCTTGTTTGCAAGACATGGTGTGTAACACCCCCATATTTACACACTTAAATACAGCGGAAGACTCGTTGGTGTTACGGGATAGCACATTACTCACATCATAGACAACGCTTAAAAATCGCGTCGTTTAATAATAAATCATTTCTAATCATAAATATCAGATTTACATAGGTCCCGAGTCATTGTATTTCATACAGGTTTTACAAAGCATTTGAATGGAAATTATTGTTTAATTGCGGACCATGAATTCTTGTCGTCTTCCCGAGAATTACCTTCAAGTACCTGAGACAAAACATGTTAAAATAAAAGGTCAGCGATAATGCCGACTGAATTCATAGAGTTTAATAAAACCATTAATTTATCGTCGGTATATAATTATTACCGAAAATCATTTTGTACAAATCATTGTAATAGGCCATAAAATAGCCAAAGTCATTTTATACAAATCCTTATCAAAAATCATAATATAGGCTTTCGCCTTCAAAATCATTATACGAACCATTGTCGTTAAAAACATCATACAATACGTTTTATAACCTTGTATAGAGTTAAATAAAAACCGTTATATGAATATGGTTATGAAAAACCAAAACACGAACATAATATCAATAGTAAGACCCAGTATTGCTAGTCAGGCAATATATCGTAATTTAGTGCGTATAGCAGTATTTCGTTATTTGGATTATTATAAGCCGCATGACATTGTTACCTTACTACAACAAACAACGGGTAGCTAGCCCAAAACTCAATTTGCCCATCTAAGTTAGCGTGTCGTCACAATAATCATGCTTGTGTAAATCATCTCATACATAAATTCGCTTACCAATCAATGTGGCACGACGGGGATCAACCGTCAAGGCGCGAACTGGGGTGATAGTCCCCAAATAGTACTATTATATGCATAAGCGTCTACCAAATCCCGGTAGTTCACAATTCATGCTAATGGGACTTTTAGTGACATAACCTAACTTTAATAATCCATTTCATTTCATCTATCGGGTCATTTAATCATTCATCGGGTCATACAATCATTCGGGTCCAAATCAATAAACAGACAATCGGGACAAATGGTGTCCTATTTTATCAAAACTAACATGTTATCTCCCTCGCGGGTTTATAAAACATTTCATAAAAACATTTAAAAGAGTGCGAGGATATGAACTCACGTTAATGTGGGAAAGCGGGTTATCGGCAATTCGGATGTACGGTACGTGCTTCAATCACGGAAACCTAAACAAATAATACTTGTCTTAGACTCTTGTCCATTGACTTTATCAAAATAATAATTATGTATACATATGATGATTTTATATATATGATGATGATCAAGTGGGTTTATACATCTTTACTCATTCATTATAGTGTTTATGTGTTGGTAATTTTCAAGACTAGTTACACTAGTTCAACTTGTTTACATTTTAAAGCCCAATGCGCCTATTAAAAGCCCAATACTATTCATTAGCCCAATTATACTTTTATTATCACTATTATACTTTATATGTTGGGCCCAAATGGGTTAAGCCCAATAAATAAGTTTATAAGTGTTTTACCAAATTAGTCGGGTTTATTGTCCATTAAGGCTACTTTAGCCCGTTAATGTCTATATGTTGTAAAGCTCGGTTTTATCGATTTTTACTTGTTATATATGTTTATATATCAGTATGTGAGTTTATAAAAGTTTACATTAGACGTGTCCAACCGTCTAAGTTTTATTTAACAAAAACGTTAATCTTTCAGTTTTAGCCGAAAAGACGTAAAACTTAGTATATAGTTTTTATAACTCATAAAACTTACCAAACTACCATTTTTATATAATGTCCATTTATTTATCCTTATGCATTTTTATATAAATGAAATATATAGGTTAGTGGGTTTTAATTCACATTTGATACTATATTTATTTGAGTGCTTATATAATAATATTAAACTTTAATTTCACAAAATCAGTCCTAAAAATCTAGTTTACTAAAATGATCATATCTAGAGTTTTACATGGACATAGAACCCCAAATTATTATCACAGAAACTATAAGATATGTGCTTCATTTTATTCCTGTATAACTACTGATGAATCAACCTCTAAGTATTTTAATAAATTCGTCCAAAACAGTATAGGCAGATTTGCACTCTAAACTTGTTTTGATCATATCTCACTCATTTTTATGATTCCATTGTATGGCCAACTCTTACATGTGTATAACACCTAATAATTACTGTATATTGATTCCACTTTACCATTTTATCAGTTTAACATTTGGTTACTTACTGTTTTTATACAACCATCATATTTAGCAAGATTTTAACCTTGTTACTTATGGTTTTCCATCTTTTAACCATATTTATCAACACCAAATCCCCACACAATACTTTTATCATCATATATTCATCATATACATATATAACCGGAAAGAAAATACATGATTACATAATCAAAATAACAAGAAGGATGGGAAGAATGATCCTTATACCACCATAGTGATGAAAATGTGAGGTTGATGAACAAGGCTTGGATTTGGATGGCAAAACTTGTGATATACCAACATCAACTTCAAGATCACCTATCTTCATGAACATCTTGTGGAAAATCAGCCCCAAGACACCAACAAAACGTCTCCTTGGATGTTAAAATGACCATCAATCAATAGAGCTTCAAGAGTCCTTCATCATGTGTATGAATAACACACGATATTGTGGTAAAAATTGATCAAGATGGGGTGTTTTGTGTGGAGTTGGGACGGCACCAAGAAGAGTGAGAGAGAGAATTGTGTGATTTGCATGCAATAAAATGAAGTAGCTAGTTTAGGTTGAGTGGTTTTGATGAGAAATGGTTTTGTAAGGATTGTAAGACAAGTGTAATAGCTTGTTTATATAAAGTTGACACCTCATAAGGTGTATGGGCTAAGTTATGGCCGGTTTTTAGTGGGGGTGGGGCAAAAGTCATTTTGTCTCATCCCCATTTATTTACCGATATTCCTAGATTCTAGTTTCCTCGATTTGCGTGCCCTCGGGTCGTTTTACGAAAAACGTTTTTATAAATTATGAATCAACGGCACAAAACGAATCTAATAAAAATTGTCTCATAAAAAACGGAGTTCAAAAAGGTAAATACGTAATCCTAAGGTTTCCGGTTTAGTCGTAAAGGACGTTAAATTATAATCGTAAGTCCTAATCTCTTCTCGTAAATTTGTGGGTTTACGAACCAACACAAATTTATAATCTCAAAATAATATTTATGGATAAATTTATTTTCCTGACATGTCGAACTGTCACCAAAACGGTGCATGTAAACGTAAGCACGTAACGTAGAATCCTCCGGTTTAGACGTAGTCGATGCTACTTCAAGATGTAAACCCAAATTTCTTCCCAAAAATAAGTGAGTTCATAATATAACATTAAAATAATGTTTTCAAATAATACTTGAGAATAAAATATCAACCATAAATTGACGGATTGTCACATGGTGAGTTGAGAACCATTTGTTGTATGGACTAGGTCCAACACCAGTAGTACATCTCATGACAACCCAAGTGTGAAAATGCCATGTGGAAAACAGTTACATGATGGAAAAGTACAAGCAGATATTATATGATTTACAAATTTTGAAATTTCATCACATGTTAAAAGTATAAGCAGATATTATATAAAAGTATAATTTTTTTTAAACAGTCTAAATAAAGTAAAATGTTAGTCACCAATCAATGTACATATTGGTGAAAAGAATGTATAAAGTATCAAAAATAGAGAAGAAACAAACCAAAACATACCAATTACATACCAGAAGCAGCAACATTGTCCGCCAGCAGCCGAGCTTGAATTCTCTCAATCAAAGAAGTGGCCATAGCAAACTCGTTGCCCAAAGGAGCATTGGACACCACCAGGTGACTCTCCAGCATAGCTTCCATGGTAGCAATGGTCAAAGGATACTCCACATCAACAAGCATAAACACAACAACATCGGACTCATGTTCCAACACACCCAGCATACAACTTCCACCGCCTTACCACCCAGCGAGGTTGTTCCTTCCATACACTAGCACGAGGAGAATCAAGGGGGCAATCCAACATTAACTTCAAGTCTCCCCAAATTGTCAACCCAGGCCAGTTAGGAAGCTCACTAGGATACTTATGAATCTCAACATCAACCAACCCATACAACATCATAAGATCACGACGCTTCACCCATGACAAAATACTTTGCAATCCAGAGACATACCGAGTGTAGGCATCACTAGTCGTGATCATATGAGTATAGGTACCAAGAGAAATGGGGGATGGCTTAACCTCCAAAGCTACAATCCATCCTTTGCCAAGGGGTTACTCATTCTCGCTATTAGAAGCAGCATCTATTAGACTAGCAGGATCCCTCTTTTCAAATGGTAATGTCTTTCCACGAAGAGCCTTCTTCTTCTGAATAGAACGACGAGGGGTGGGGACACCAGAAGAGGATTCCTCCTTTACCTTGACATTGATAGGAGCAGAAGTAACAGAGACATGGGCATCAACAATCAAAGGCTCAGAAGTGGCTACAGCTGTAGATAGAGTAGGAAGTGGTTCAGTAACCGGTGTGGGTGTAGGATCAGCAGCAGGAGTAACAGGTGTGGTAGTAACAGTAGGAGTGGTAGTAGCTTCATGAGTGGTAGGATCAACATAGAAGAAACGGATCAATCTGTGAAGAGGTGGTGGTGGGAATAGTAGTAGTAGGTGCACTAGCAGATGGAACCCTAGAAGTACCTTCTTGAACAACCGTCTATGAAGTGGGAGAAGCAGCAGTCCTTGAAGTGTGGACAACATGAGGAGGTGGGCGATATATAGCATGATCAGGAATAGGTTTATCCCTTCGCTTGATCATCTTGGTGTATAGTTCCTTAAGCTCATCAAAATATAGCCTCCTCACATTCTTCCATGTCCATCCAGTCTGATAATAAGCAGCTGATTGATTCTTCACATACTGCTGCATCAACCGCCTTTCCTCAGCACGAGACAGAGGTCTGTTGCGACGTTGCTCGCGAAGCTGAGCAGCAAGAGGATCCCTTTGTTTCTGCATCAATGACATTGCCCATTGAACACAATTACCTTGATTCACATCCACACCCAACAAATCATAGAATTGAGAGTAGTTAGAAGTGAGGATTGTAATCACATTCATCCAGTCATGATTATCCCAATGCATGGCATTGTGCCTTAGCTGCTCACGTCTCTGTTGTTACAGGGATTCATCCTCAGCCGCAGCCATTGAGGCAGCCTCAGCTTGATGGTCAAACTCTTCTTGCAATTTTTGAGCACCCTCTTCTCCCAATCGTTCTTTCCTTTAATTTTCTGCGAGTTCTCTTTTTGGGAGGAGATGGTGCATCAGTCATAGGGGCTTTACCCTTTGGATCATGAGGTGGACCTAGAGTGGTAGATGAAGGACCAGCAGAATCATCATCCATTGGCATGGGGCCAGCAGCAGCAGTAGAATTGCATGAAGGACTAGGAGGAGCAGGCAGGTCATCACGTGGCTTAGCAACAAAAGCAGCCCTTTCCAAAATAGTCAACCCATCCTCCTCTTCATCTTCATCAAAATCAGTTAGCACCACTTTCTTTCTGTGGTGCTTGAGCTGCATCTCCAAGGATTTGACCCTATTCGCCAATGGGAGCACGAAATTCCTTGTGAGCTTGCGGTGTTGGTTGAGCTCATCCTCCAATGAAACAATCTTGGCATAGTAGTACCTGTGCATAAGAGCAAGCAAAGAAGTCAAAGTAACATGTTCCTCAGCTTCCCCACCAAGAGGACATGGTTTGGGGGATGCGTCATTAGGACCACAAGCAACTGATGGGTCATCCATATGGGCATGAGAACTAGAAGGCTTCTCAGCAGAATGTGGAGTTGGGCTAGGAGGGTTAGAATCAGCAAATGGGGACATATATAGGCAAGAAGAAGGGGTAGCTTTTAAGGTAGATGGAATTTCTACCACCACCTCTCGAACTGGCTCCTCAACCTCCACATGGGGCACACCAGTAGCAGGGTTCTCCTCCTCCATAGGACCATCCACCAATTAAGTTTCCTCCTCGGCTTGGCCAACCGGAGGAACCACATTGGAACCCCCTTGGGCAAGGCCCAATATAGCATCAGTGAGGGGCCTCAAAGGACCATGATAACCAAGTGCCATATTCGCATAAACTTTTTGAGTAAGCTTAGGAGGCACATATTCCTTCCTATTTCTAGGTAAGCACATAAGAACCTGCTGCAAAAACCTAGGGTACATCAAGAACTTCTTTCTAGAACCAGTGTCACTAAGATTACTAAGAATACCATCAAACAGATAACGAGAAAAGTCAAAAGTGCGACCCTAAGCAATACATATCAAGCCAGTAGCAAGGGGGATGGGAAACGCATCCCAGCTCCCAGATTTGGCACTCAAACAGTGAATCAAAAAGTGAACAAGCAGCTTCCATTGAGGGGCAAATCTATTTTTCTGGAAGTTAAACTTCCCCTCATGATTATAACCTATGGCAGCCATACCATCCAACACCTCCGCAATGGGAAGAGAAATATTGCCATCTTCATCTTGGAGATAAAGGGCAGAACTAATGGATGCCTCAGTCACCACATAAGAGCGACCATCTATAGTAGCATGGAGCTCTAATGGGCGACCCAAAATAGCATTGGTGTTGGTAGTTGCCCAAAACTGACGAATGACGGTATCATATATGGTGGGGCAAACAGTAAGAGCATACCTTAGATTTGAAGCTTCAATGTATTCCAGGATGTCAAGGAACTCGTTCTCTTAGGACCTTCGCCAAGATAGGCCACCTTGTTGTTATCGGGTTTATATTGGAGTGATGCCATTGATGATGATTTAAACAGTGGAAGATGATTGATTGAAGAGTGTAAAGGTAGGAGCGTATATGTGTGTGATTATGTTTTGATATTTGAGTCAAATAAGCCTTTTGACCATTAATAATGGTCACAAAAACTGTTCATTGACCCCTAATTATGGGGGTTGCCCTTTCCAAATTAAGTCATTAATGCTTGAGTAACCACTTGCCCTTTAAACCATTATTAGGAAAATCCAGTTACCAAAGATAAACAATTATATGCACCAGAAGTAACTCGCGTTGACTGAAAGTCAAAACGCGTAAAGGTCAACACTAGGAGCAGCGAGTGGTCAACAAACGTCAACGTAATGAACAGTGACCCAAAGTCGATACTAGAACCCAACCACAAGTGAAAAAGAAGGGTTTGAACCCACTAAGAGCAGAAGATTGCCACTAGGAGTAACCAAAATCTTCCACCAGAAGTTGCACATAACATGGATACCCATGAAAAATGTTGTTAGAAGTTACCATATGTAAGACTGTACAAGTAAATATGTCCATTAAGCCTCCCCTTAGGCTTAGCCTCCCCTCAATCCTAGATCTCAAGGATTGACCATACGAATGTGAACCACCAAGTGGTTGAACCTTGGACCATCAAACGCTTTAGTCAACAAATCAACAACATTATCATCCGTATGTACCTTAAGAACCTGTATCAGCTTCTTCTCATTGGCATCCCATATAAAATGGTGCCGAATCTTGATATGCTTGGTTCGTTGATGAAACACAAGATTCTTCAAAATGAAGATAGTACTTTGATTACAGATGAAAATTTTTGTGTTCATGAAGTTGAACCCATAATCCAGAATTTGATTTTGTATCCACAAGACTTTTCCACAAAAACTAGCAGCAGCCATATATTCATCTTTTGTTGAGGAGGTAGCTACTATTTTCTGTTTCTTACTTTGCCATGAGATAAGTCTTCGACCCAAAAACTGACAGCCACCAGTAGTAGACTTCCTATCATTATTAGCACCTGCATAATCACTATCACTATAGGCTTTAAGAACAAACGGTGATTCCCTTGGATACCACAAGCCTAGATTGGGTTGTTCCTTGATATACTTGAAGATTTTCTTGACTGCATTCAAGTTAGACACGGTTAGAGCCACCTGATGTCTAGAACAAGCACTTACTGCAAACATAATGTCCAGGCGTGATGCAGTCAAATACATGAGTGAGCTAATCATGTACCTGTACATGTGAACATTTACCGGAGGATCTGACTCATTCTTGAGTTTGACTTTAGTGACTTCATAAGGTGTTGTTGTTTGTCTAAGAGGTTCCACATCAAACTTTTGAATGATCTCATGAACATACTTGTCTTGACTAATGAAGATACCGTCCGACTGCTGCTTGACTTGAAGATGAAGGAAAAATGCGAGTTCTCCCATGGCACTCATCTGAAATTAGCCTTTCATTAGCTGTTCAAACTCATCACACCATTCCTTCATAGTAGAACCGAAGATAATAGCATCTACATATACTTGAACCAAGATGATGTCTTTGGCATTCCTTTTAAGGAACAGTGTTTTGTCAATAGTGCCTCTTCTATAGCTGTGTTTCAACAAGAAAGTGGACAAACGCTCATACCAAGCTCTAGGAGTCTGATGAAGTCCATAAAGAGCTTTGACCACCTTTTAGACTTTCTTGGATGAAGTGGATCCATAAAGCCCTTAGGTTGAGTGACATAAACTTCCTCATCAATCTTGCCATAAAGAAAAGCACTCTTGACATCCATCTGAAAAACCGTAAAGCCAACATAAGAAGCAAAAGCCAAAAACAGACGAATGGCCTCAATTCTAGCAACATGAGCAAAGACTTCAGTATAGTCAATTCCTTCTAGTTGTGTGTGACCTTGTGCGACCAGCCTAGCCTTATTTCTCACCATAATACCCCTTACATTTTTCTGATTTTTGAGAATCCATTTGGTACCAATTGCTTTCTTTCCATCTTGTAAGTCAACTAGGATCCAAACATTCTAAAACAAGAATTGCTGCATCTCCTCCTGCATAGCCTCAACCCAACTTTGATCCTCAAGAGCATGTGAGACTGACCTAGTTTCCACCTATGAAAGAAAATAAGCAAACAAATAGTGAAGAAAGTCTTAGAACTCTAATCCTTAATATTTTCATTGTTAAGATTTTCATTATATGTAAGCATGTTAGTGGTGTTTTCTAAATCAATGCTTATAACTCTAATCTTATCCTCATACTCATGCTGAGTATTTTGAAGCCACTTCTTTTGTTGTTCCAATGTTTTTAGAGAACTCTTATAAGATTGAACATCTAAAAAATATTTATCATTTTGTTCATTTAGTTCATTGCATTGAGTTAAGAGCTCTGAATATTTATCATGACAACCAAGAGGGCAATTTTGTACCTGAGGCGAAATTCCCATAAGAGCCAATTCTTCTACTTCCTCTGCATCAGATAAGTGCCCAAAAATCATAGCAAATACATCAGTAGAAGCTTTAACTGATTCCAAGGTAGCAGTCTGATGATCATTCTAGTTAACCATGGAGTCAACATACACCAAAGCTTTCTTTTCATCCTTGAGCTCTTGAACCTTGAAGGCTGAATACCTGCTCTTCTCCTGGTCATTTTTGTTACGGCATTCCCTAGAAAAATGTCCTTGCTGCTGACAGTTATAGCATCTGACCTTGCTTCTATCAAATCTGGCTGGCTCTCTTGGGTTGTAGTTGAATTTTCGACCGGTTTTCTTTTTAAACTTATGAACCTGGAGAGTGAGCATAGCCATCTGGAATTTTAGATCCATTTCATCCAAGTCAAGTTTATCAACCTGTTTGAAATCATCAAAAGCAAGCTGTTGTTGTGGTTCAACATCAGCAACAAAAGAGTGAAGAACAGCTTCTACCATGCTACTAGTCTTGGCTTTTGATTCAGGAGAAGAAGTATGTTGAGATGACATAGTATAGCTTGGGCTACTAGGATAACATATTGTACTAGATCCCATGGAACTCACAAAAGCAGAGTTAGCAGGAGTAGAAAAGCAATCACTTGAGCATCCTCTCACGTGCGACTCAAAGGTTTTGAGTTTTTGAAACAAGTCATCAAAAGAAAGATATTCAAGGCCTCCTTTTACCTTTAGAGAGAGGACTACCTGATTCCATGAATGAGGCAGGGCTCTAAGGAACCTGGCATTGATGTCTTCATTTTCTGGTTTGGACCTGAGTTGATTCAATTGGCTAAGAATCTTTTGAAACCTATCATACCCTTAATGAAGACCTTCTGTTTAAGAAATCTTGAATTTTGTGAATTCATCTCTCAGCAATGATCTGCGCATCTTCTTGGATTCCTCATTCCCTCCAAATATTGCCTTTATCCCATTCCAAATCTCCCTAGCATCATCCAAGTGATAAAAATCACCCATATGATCATCAGGAAGAGAATAAAGCAAAATAGTTTTTGCTTTAATTTTGTTCTAAACAGCAGTGATTTCTTCATTAGATTTAGGGTCTAAATGATGATCTGACCATTCTTGTCTCTACCAGTCTTCTTCTTGCTGTTGTCATTCTTGACAATTTTCCCTAAATCTAAATCAGTATTGGTGATCCTGCACTCCATTTTATGTCCCAGCTATCATATTCTTCCTTATTCAAGAGTGGGAATTTTCCATTAGTATTGGAAACAGTAGCAACGATTTGCTGTGTTTGCTGTGTTGTGGTGGTGCTTGGTTCTCCTGTTTCAGTAGAACTAGAAGCAGACATGATAAACAAAGATGTTATGTGATAATCTGTCAATTTATGGTCGATATTTTATTCTCAAGTATTATTTAAAATCATTATTTTAATGTTATATTATCAACTCACTCATTTTTGGGAAGAAATTTGGGTTTACACCTTAAAGTAGCATCGACTACGTCTAAACTGGAGAACTCTACGTTACGTGCTTACGTTTACATACACCGTTTTAGGTGACAGTCCGACATTTCCGGAAATAAGTTTATTCTCGAATATTATTTTGGAATTTTAATTTGTGTTGGTTCATAAACTCACAAATTGACGGGATGAAATTAGGATTTTACGTGCCTAATTTAGCGTCTTTTACGACTAAATTGGAAACCCTAGGTTTACGTATTTACGTTTTTGAACTCCGTTTTTGATGAGACAATTTTTATAAGATTCGTTTTGTGCCGTAGATTCATAATTTATAAAAACGTTTTTCGTAAAACGACCCGAGGTCACGTAAATCGATGAAACTAGAATCGAGGAGTACCCGTAAATTAGTGGGGATGAAACAAGTTTACACTTGTCTAACCCCCACTATGGGTGGCCAAGACTTAGCAAACACACCAAGTGTGGTGTCATGTTTACAAACACACTAAGGACACATGTCCTTATTGCTATGCAAAACCACTTAAACATGAAACTAGCTAAACATGTTGGGAATAAATTAAGGCCAGATCACTTGAGCGCTGACAAGAACAAATCAAGCGTTGACAGGAACAAAGCAAGCGCTGACAGCTCAAGCGTTGACAAGTTAAAGTCAAGCGTTGACAGATTGAAGACAAGCACTGATGGAAGATATAAGCTACACGTTTATTATATTCTAGAATACTTATAGTAAGGATAGAAACGACAATGTATTTTCTATGTTTATCTTTACCTAGAATAGTTGATACGTAGATTATTGTACAAGGCTTCTTAGTCTATAAAAGAAGGCCTTTAGGTTAATGTTTGATTTCAAGTTTTATATAAGTTTTCATTCATAAACATCTTTCATTGTAAGCAAGTTCGACATTCATAATCAAAGTGAAAGTTTTGTTTACATCTTGTGTTCTTGTTTAAGTGTTAAATTCCGCATAACACTTAGATTCACAAAGCATATAACAAAGGTTTCTCTACGTGTTATACTTGATCTAATCTCGCATACACAAAGCTAATCGATCTAAGTTTGGGATCAACAAGTAGTATCAGAGCTTGTTGAGGAACTTTTGATCTTTAAAGAACACCAGAACGATACACGAACACCAAAACCCTAATTTTCTCAAAAACCCTAAAAACAACAAAACCCTAACAACATCATGTCTGAAGCAATAACCACCTCCAATTCACCCTTACCAAACATCAGGATTCCCATGCTTGATGCAACCAACTTTGACTTATGGAAGTTCAACTTTGAACAATATCTGGGGATCTATGACTATACACTCTGGGAGATTATTGAATATGGAAACTCATTCAATAAGACTCAAAAGATTCTTGATGCCATTACTCAAAGATCAGCTGTTGAAGGATGCCCTGATGAAGATAAGAAAGAAAAACCTGGAGATGGTAGAGCTGTAGGTGCTGAAGATATTGCAAAGAAAAGGGTTGACATGAAAGCCCTAAATATTCTGAAAGTCTCTTTGGGACAAGAAAACCAGCACAAATATAGAGGTTATGAATCTGCTAAGGATCTTTGGGAAGCACTTGAAGTTGCATATGGTGGCAATGCAGATACTAAGGAAGAAAAGAAAAAGCAACTTCTGCATGATTATGCTGTCTTCAAAGCTCAACCCAATGAGAAACTGAGTAGTGTGAGAAGCAGATTGCTTGACATCACAAGCAAGTTGTCCTTCATGGGGACACAAGTTGGTGATGTTGACACCAATGCTACCTTTCTTAAAAGTCTTGGTGAGGCATGGAAGATTGAGGCAAGATCTATTCTTGCCAATAATACTTACAAGAGCTCCTCGTTTGATGACATCTACAACAAACTAAGACTATTGGAAGATGAAACTCTTTCAGCACATGGAAGCAAACCTAGCACCAGCAACATGGCCTTCTTCTCTCGTAGTGAAGGTCAATTCAATCAGAAGGACTCTTTTATGCATCCAGTTACTGGATCATCATTTGTCAGCGCTGGAACAAGTCCTATCAACATCTCCTTTTCAGACGCTGACACATTCATGAATGACTCCCCAAGAGTTAAACCTGCTGGTTTGGATTTGGATACTGTGTGTGCTTACATTGCTTCTTTGCCCAATGGTTCAGTGATTACATATGAGGACCTTGAGCAGATAAGTGATGAGCACTTGGAAGAGATGGACATCAAGTGGAACATGGATCTTGCCAGTATAAGAGCAAATAGGTGGAATAGAAGGTTCAAGAAGAAGATGACCTTCAATGCTAAAGACACTGCTGGATTTGATAAATCCAAAGTTGAATGCTACAACTGTCATCGTATGGGGCACTTCATGAGGGAATGCAGATCTCCTAGAAGATCTGATGCTGGTAAACCCTCAAGTCAGATTGTTAAAACTCAAGATTCCAAAGCCATGGTTGCAGTTCAAGGAATTGATGGTATTGGATGGGATTGGAGCTATCTGGCTAAGAATGCTGAAGAGGACAAAGCTTTGGTTGCTGATATTGAAGAAGAAGAGCATGTTGAATATGCTCTCATGGCACACTCCTCCTCTTCATCTGATAATGAGGTATATGATGATGCTTTTTGTAGCAAAGGTTGTAGGTTAAACACTGATAGACTTAACAAAGAGGTGTTTAAACTAAAAGATGATATGAGCACTGAAAGGTGTAAATTGTCCAATTACCAACTAGCTCTTACTGAAACTGAGAAAACCGTTTGTGAATACAAGAAAATGGAATTTGATTTAAAAGATAAGATAAATATCTTAAAACATGAGCTAGAGGGTAGTATGGATATTAGAAATATCATGACAAAGGTCAATAGAGACCTACAGGCTAAGTTAGATGAGGCCATTAAGAATAAAGATAATGTTGACCTCAAGATTCAAAGATTTGATAGAGCCACCCAAACCCTAGGAGACTGTGTAGCCAAACAAAGGGATCCTAAGGACATGACTGGGATTGGGATGAATGATTACTCTCTGGTTCCACCACCAGCTGGTGACTTCTATGGTGTCCTTAGAAAGGATTTATCTTGGACTGGTATACCAGAATGCCAAGAAAAGGAATTCATTCCTTCACCAAGAGTTTTCACTCCAGTGGAAGAGTATCAACAAAAACTGACTGACCTAAATGAGTGGAAGAAAGCTAACCCTACTTTATTTGTTAAGGGAGGTTTGCTATGTGAAAGTCCCAATGAATCACCACCCATTAAGGTTACTCATGCAGTCATTGGTAAAGCTGTTGACCTAGGCTCCAACACTGTTAGAAGACCTACCATTAAATATGCAGAGATGTATATGAATAATAGGTAACCCAAGAGCCAAGTTAACAATCATGGAACAGGTTTCTTCTCTTCTAGACCTAAGAGTGTGTCTAAGAAAGCCTGTTACACTTGTGGTAGCTTTTCACATTTGGCATACAAGTGTGTCAACGCTCCAAAAGCCAGCGCTGATAGGAACAATTTCAGCGCTGATAGGAAGAAAGTCAACGTTGTTAGAAAGTCAAACGTTGTCAGACCCAAACCTTGTGTGCAGCAAAGTCCACAAGTGATTAGACCTGCCCCATTCTTTTCTAGAAGGTCTAACACTCATGGACAAAGACCTTTTCAAAAGACAAACACCTGGTCAACTAGGCAATGGGTTCCTGTAGCAAACCCTAGGTTCAACACTGACAAGGGTAACTTTAGCGTTGACAGGACAAAATCAAACGCTGACAGAAACGTGACCAGACCTAAATATTTGCAGCCACAAGGTAAGGGGTCTAAAGCTTCTTCAAGCTTAACATGGAGACCCAAGAAAGATCAAAACCCTAATAATAATGGAATTTCAATGACTTGCAATAGATTTAATTACATTTCAAAGGTCATTACAAAACCAATTAGGGTTAACTGGGTATTTCATCCTAAAAGGATGAGAATGGGGTTGTTGTGAGAACTAAGTCTGTTCTTATTGAACAACCAGATGAATCCAAGTCTTCTGAGACTTGGGTTCCCAAAGAAAACTAATTTGTTTTCTTTATGTGCAGGGCATTCAAAGACAGATCAATGATTATGGATATTGGGATAGTGGATGCTCAAGGCACATGACAGGAAAGGAAGACTATCTGACGAACTTCACTCCTATTAAAGATGGTGATAAGGTATACTTTGGAGGTGGCTACGACACCATTACAGGCAAAGGAACCATTCTCACCAATAATCTACGTTTTGAGAACGTCTTCCTGGTAAAAGAACTGGATTATAATCTGTTTAGTGTATCACAAGTTTGTGATAACAAAAATAAGGTTCTTTTCACTGATACTGAGTGTTTGGTGTTAAGCAAGGATTTTAAGATCCCTGATGAGAAGTATATTGTGTATAGAACACCTAGGCATAAGGACATATATAATGTGAACTTAAATGGGATTAAAGTGAATACAAATATGTCTTGTTTTTATGCTAAGGCCTCAGTAGATGAACGTAATTTGTGGCACAAGAGACTAGGCTACATAAATTTTAAAAATATAAATAGACTTGTGAGGCTTGGTTTAGTTGATGGTTTGCCTGAGAAGGCCTTCCACAATGACCACTCTTGTGTTGCATGTCTTAAAGGCAAGCAGCACAAGGTCTCATTCAAGTCTAAGCAGGTGCATACTAGTTCCAGACCTCTTCATATGCTTCATATGGACCTCTTTGGTCCAACAAATATAGAAAGTTTGAATGGTAAGTCATATTGCTTTGTTATTACATATGACTTTTCTAGGTTTACATTGACATTCTTTCTAGCTATGAAGAGTGACACAGCTGATGTTCTTATTGATTTTATCACTCAAATTGAGAAAAGGTCTGGCAAAGAGGTTAAGATGCTTAGGAGTGATAATGGTGGAGAATTTAGGAACAATAAGCTAGATGATTTTTGTGCCAGGAAAGGAATTACTAGGCAATTCAGTATTGCTAGAACCCCACAACAAAATGGGGTTGCTGAAAGGAAAAACAGAACCCTAATTGGAGCAGCCAGAACAATGTTGGCTGATGCTCACTTTGCTATAGCCTTTTGGGCTGAGGCTGTTAATACAGCATGCTATGTGCAAAATAGAGCATTGGTTAACAAAATTCAGAACAAAACACCTTATGAGTTACTTTGGGGAAGAAAACCTAATATTGGTTTTCTCAGACCTTTTGGATGTCATGTAGTAGTATTGGACACTAGTGATGCCTTAGGGAAATTTAGTGCAAAAGGTGAGGAAGGTTACTTCATGGGGTATTCAGTCCAGAGCAAGGGTTATAGGGTTTATCTTAAAGAGGACAAACGTATTGTTGAGAGAGTACATGTTAGGTTCTTAGAGAATAAACCTAGTGATCCTGAAAGTGGTCCTAATTGGTTGTTTGATTTGGAACCCTTATCTAGAACTTTAAATTATATGCCTGTCACTAATCCAGACATTGTGAAGGTAACTTCAAATGTTGTGGAGGAACAAGTTGTTAATGTTTCAGGTACACAGGTTCATGAGAAGGTTGGATCACAAGCAGAAAAGGCATCTCCTACATTTGAATATGTCACAATTCCCATTTGGACAGATGCTTTTGCTGCTGCTGCTGCTGCTGGACAAGAAAATGATGGTCTCCAAATACCACCAGATACAAACATGCATGGTTCTTCAGGCGCTGACAAAGGCAAATCTAGCGCTGACAAGACCAATTCAGACGTTGACAACAACATTTCAAGCGCTGTTAGCCCAGACGCTGACAACCAAGATTCAAATGTTGACAACACTTATGGGCATCTTTTCTCTTCCAGTTTTGAACAAGGTGGACCTTCCAATGTTCATGAAGAGATTCCTGTTGCTCAAAGAGAGTCTGATGAAGAAGATATTGGCAACACGGAGCATGAGGTTGAGGACACCAGACTTTTTGAAGGAGGGGTTCTCACCTCCACAATGAAGAATCACCCCACATCTCAGATCATTGGTGATGTTATGACTCCAGTTCAGACAAGAAGATCTCATAAAGGTCTTGGTGGGTTTATCGCCAATATACACAAGAAGGTTGATACCCCTCTTGTGCAAGCATGTTTGTTTACATGTTTTCTGTCACAAGAAGAACCCAAGAAGATATTTGATGCTCTCAAAGAACCAAGTTGGGTGGAAGCAATGCAGGATGAGCTTCATCAATTTGCAATTCAGGATGTTTGGGAGCTGGTTGATTGTCCTAGATATGTCAGACCTATAGGGACAAGATGGGTTCTCAGGAACAAAAGAGATGAAAGAGGTATTATGGTCAGAAACAAGGCAAGGTTAGTGGCTCAAGGTTATACACAAGAGGAGGGGATAGACTATGAGGAGGTCTTTGCACCAGTTGCAAGGATTGAAGGTATTAGGATTTTTCTAGCCTATGCATCTTGCATGGGCTTCACAGTCTATCAAATGGATGTGAAGAGTGTATTCTTGTATGGCACCATTGTTGAGGAAGTTTATGTCATGCAACCTCCTGGTTTTGAGGATCCAGAGCATCCAGATAAAGTGTATAGAGTCAAAAAGGCTATGTATGGCCTTCATCAAGCCCCTAGAGCATGGTATGGTACTTTGTCTACCTATTTGATGGACAATGGATTCAAGAGGGGCACCATAGATCAGACACTATTTACAAAGAAGAAAGGCAAAGATGTGTTGCTTGTGCAGGTCTATGTTGATGATATCATTTTTGGGTCTACTGATCCAAAGATGAGTGAGGATTTCTCCAAGCTTATGACAGACAAATTCAAGATGAGTGCTATGGGGGAGATGAACTTCTTTCTTGGTTTACAAGTTCAGCAGAAAGAGGATGGTATCTTCATCTGCCAGGACAAATATGTTGCTGAGATCTTGAAGAAGTTTGGCTTTTCTCCACATGAAAAGAGGGCTACTACTCCTATGGATAGAGAACACCCTTGGAGAAAGATTGGAGATGGGAAAGATGTTGATGTCAGGCATAATAGATCCATGATTGGATCCTTGATGTATCTTACTGCTTCCAGACCTGATATCATGTTTGCTGTGTGTGCTTGTGCACGTCATCAAGTGACTCCCAAAGAATGTCACCTTTATGCTGTGAAGAGGATCTTTAGGTACCTAAGATGCTTTCCCAGTCTTGGTTTGTGGTACCCAAAGGATTCACCATTGGAGCTGATTGCATATTCAGATAGTGATGATGGAGGTGATAAGTTTGATAGGAAATCCACAACTGGTGGATGTCAGTTTCTTAGGAGCAGATTAATATCTTGGCAATGCAAGAAAAAAACAGTGGTGGCTAACTCTACAACTGAAGCAGAGTATGTGGCTGCAGCAACATGTTGTGGTCAAGTGTTGTGGATTCAGAACCAGCTGTTGGACTATGGGTATAATTTCATGCATACTAAGATATTTGTTGACAATAATAGTACTTTATGCATCATTACGAATCCTGTACATCATTCTAAAACTAAACACATAGAAATTAGACACCATTTTATAAGAGATTGCTTTGAGAAAGGTTTAATACAACCAGATAGGGTTGACACTGAGGAAAATGTGTCAGATTTATTAACTAAACCTTTTGATACTGGAAGATTTCAATACTTGGTAACAAGTATTGGAATGGTTAATCTCTCTTAATATGTGTTTTGGATTCTTTTTGTAAAAGTATGTACAGGATGATGCATTATTATTATTGGTCTTATTGATGATTTATATTTTCCACTATATTTTTCTAACACTGACAAAGGTTGTTTGAACACTGATAAGTGTTTTTGCAACGTTGTCAGCAATATACTTGTCTAACGCTGACAAAGCTTCCTTCAACGCTGTTGTGTGTTATCGGGGCGTTGTCAGCAACAATGTTAGTTTTGTGGTTTTTAATCTAAATGTGCAGATGGTGTTAGCAGTATACCATTGGATACAGAGTTGCTTATGGATCAATGGAGAAGCATTTGGACAAGTTTTTATTTATGGATGATGGTTGGAATGTTTCATTCCTATCTTGACATAAATTTTTTATGTTCATGCATGGTTTTAGCAAACTTTTTGTATCATAGTTTAAGGGGAGGTTTTAGGAACCTTTAGGATTTTTGGGTATCCATATGATACTCTTATCACAATTCTAGATTGTGTCCACAGGTGAGTATGGGTTAGTTTTACTAAACCATGAGGCACTATAGCATGCATAGTATATCAACTTTGCATGCTGCCAAGACATTTTTGGCCTAGAATTGGTTGTGGTCTGTTGGGAGACTTGGGAATGATTTTGATATGGGATTTACCTGGGAGTAACAAGGATTTTATAAGGTAACTTTGTTGTTAAGAGTTTTGGTTAGCAAGGGACACTAGAGGACTGTTATGTCTATCTTGCTTATGCAAGTGTGCATAACTGGACAGTGCTTGCCGCTCTATAATAATTATCAGCTTTTGGTTATCTTCTCTAGGATAAATTACTTGTTAAGGTCATTTTTCACTTTTTAAAACAATTTTATTTTTGGACGCGGACAAGATTTTTCCAAGCGTTGTTGTGACCAAATTGGACGCTGACATGGCTTTAGGCGAACGTTGACAAGATTATAGCCGTTGGGCGTTGATGGGTTATCTTTGACCGTTGACACTCAATGGGACCTACCCAGTTGTTACTTTTTGACATATTTTCAAGCCGTAATTTTAGGAGTTGTTACTTTCATTAAATGCATGAGATAACTTATAACTTTTTCAATATTTTCATGATTAGTTTTTGAAAATCTTTGCCTATTTTTGGGCCAATCACATGCATTCTTTATCTCCTATCAATTTGGCTCCTATTTTTAAACAGGGTATCTATAATTCTTGTCTAACACTTTTCTCTTATCAACCTTCATCTTCTACACTTCAAATTAACAGCTTTCATCAATGGCACCAAAGTTTAACTCAGCAGAATTGGATTTGGGGTTCAAGTCTCAACACAACATGATTGCTTATCTTGTTGCTGATAATGATTTGTTTCCTCAATACACACAAATGGTGGCGTATTTGAACGCATCCCCATTAAGGTATGCTCTTTCTCATGCACCACTCATTCCAGTCACACACATTAAGCAGTTTTGGAACACTATCAGTTCCTCAACAGTTAATGGAGTGACCACATTGACTTCTATTGTTCATGGGAGATCTTGGGTGGTTACTGAGGCCTTGGTACGCCAGGCCTTGCATCTTGATGATGTTGATGGTGTAGCCATTCTTCCCATAAATGAAATAGAACAAGGGCTTAGGGCTTTGGGATATCCTTTTCCTGATGAAGGTACTCTAAACAAGTATCATAAGCAGGAATTTCCCCCAGCCTGGAAGTACCTCATCCACATCCTCCTTCAATGTTTGAGTCCCAAATGTACTGCACACAATGAGATCAATAGATCCATTGCCAGTGCTATTGTGTGCATTGCAACAGGGCAAAAATATAACTATTCTAAAATGATTTTTGAAGGGATGTGTAAAAACAAGGGGACAAAAATGACTTTAGCTTATCCCCGTTTTCTGCAAATGATTTTTGATGATCAAGGTTATTGTTCAAGGGATCACAATGATTTTTATAAGATCCCTGAACAAAAGAAAGCTATTTTTACACAGATGAATTCACCACCTCTTAGAGACTTACCTTTAACTCCAGCCATGCTTGCTGTTATTGCAGCAGCACAACCCCAACCAGACCCTCAACCTCAAATTGACCCTCCACCACAACTTGAACCCATTCCTGAACCTTTCCCCTCACCTGAACAAATGCAAATTGACCAAGAACCCTTTGACGCTGACACATCAAATGTTGGCGTTGATGTGCCTATTTCCAACGCTGACACTCAACCTTCACAATCCCAAACACCCCTTAACCAACCCACATCTACCCATTCTTCCACACCATCTTCCACACCACCTGAATATAGGTTGATAAAACGGCAAAGGACTACTGGAGTGTTGATAGGTGTGTAAACACCCATCTTTTCTACCACTTATTTCTTGCAAAAACAAGACCAAAACGCGTATTTAATGTCATTTGTTTGGAATTATGCGTGGTTTGTGTGTTTGTTATGTTTTCAGAGCCAACCGGATAAATATTGGAGAAAACATGGGATTGCACGGGTTTTATAAAGGAAAAAGACCGAAGACGAAGTCTATTCCAAGAGATGCAAAAGATTTGAAGTCAATGGGCCTATCTGAAGATTTATCGAAGAAAAGGATCAAAGACGGAAGATTTACATATGTCGAAGAAACTCAAGTCTATTTAACGAAGAAATTAAAAGACGAGTTGAATTTAATCGACGACAAATCCCGAATCAGAATCGAAAAAGTCAACTTTTCTGAAAAGACGAGAAGACAAAAAGAAGGGAAGAAAGCCCACTCACCAACCAAGGGAGAAGCCTATAAATACTCCTCCCAATACACACACGACTCTCTCTCTTCTTCTTTTTCCAGTTTTTAGTTTTCCTAGTTCTTAGGAACCATCTCCCTTAAGGAGTGGTTTTCTTTTTAGTTTGATTTCTTAAATCTTGTAAGTTTGATCTTTGAATTTGTTTGTTGAACCTTAAATCATTAATACAATCCTTCCTTTAATCTTTTGATTCATCTTGTTCTTCTTCATCTTTTTCTTTCAAGTTCTTAAGTTCTATTTGGTTCTAGCTTGATTCTAAAAAGTTGTTGAATTGGTGTTTTTATGATTGGGATTTGATCCTTGTAGTTAGTAGATGATTTGTGGTTGATTTGGTAAAACCTTTTTGCTTTGTTGAGTCCGATTTGGACAAATTCGTAGCTCACTGTTATTCGTTCCAAGTTTCTGATCTTGCCCATATTCCGAATAGGGAATCTGGGGGAGTATCTATTCGGAATTCTCTATTATTCCGAGTAAGGGGTTTCATTTCTTGTCTATTCGGAACTTTCTATTCTTCCGAATAAGAATTTGAATTTCTTGTGCCATTCGGAATCTTTCTATTATTCCGAGTAAGGATTTCCCCTTTTTGGTTATTCGGAACATTTCAGGTATTCCGAATAAGAGCTTTTTCTAAAAACATTCCGAATGGGTTTTGTTTTCCGCATAGGGCAATTTGTTAATTATTCCGCATAGGCTTATTTCCATTTCCTCTATTCGGAATATTTCCCATATTCCGAATAGCCCAAATTTTCCGAATAGAAATCATCATTCCACATAAGCATATTTTCCGCATAGACTTTCCGAGTAGGGGTACTTTCCGCATAACAATTATTTTCCGAATAACCCTATCTTTCCGAGTAGCTTAATATTCCGAGTAAGAAGATTTTTCCGCATGGAGCATTTCCAGATTATTCCGCGTAAGAGCTTTATTCCGCATGGGATTAAATATTCCGAGTAAGTGGAACTTTCCGAATAAAGAAAATATTCCGCATATCAAGTAATATTCCGTATAGAGCAGTTTCAGTTGGAGCAGTTTTATTTTTCCATCAAGGTATTTTCTACTGTTCATTTGAAGTTTGAATTTATAGCTTCTAGTTTAGTTTTATTATTGCTTGCCTTTATCAATTTAGTAGATTTAGACCAAAGCTCCCCCTTTTAGTCACCAATTACAACTATTCCACTTTTGACCGTGATCGATTCGAGAAGATACCGAGAACGAAACAACGATATATATATCAATTGGGTACGAGCAACGCAAAGAGAGATCTTGCAAGCAAAAACCTTTTATTAACCAACCAAAAGTCAGTTATTAAAATGGCGCCGCTGCCGGCTCTTTTCGTAAGGATCAATGGTTTCTTGTGAGAAAAATTGGATTTTGGGATCCGTTCTTTCGGGAACGTTAATTTCAAGCACAAAAATTTTCAAAAATCCATAAAAATATAAAATTTTCAATAAATACAAAAACAATATAAAACCTATAAAAACCAAAAATATTTTCTCTTGCATTTTCTTTTTAGTGTATGCGTACTCGATCCACGTCTTATTCAGAGCCCGAGACTCTCGAACAATTAGACATGGCAGGTGTACACAACAACAACAATAATATTCCACCCCCCCAAAGCAATAATAATAATAATAACCCACCCCACCCAAATATGAATAATCCACCTGACTTACGAACCATGGAGGAGCTATGTCAACCCACAATGAACGGACGTGGAGGCCCGATTGCACCGATGCATGTCACGGCTCAGGAGTTTTCGTTGAAGCATCACATGATACAACAAGTACAAACGAACCCGTTTCGTGGAATTCCGGATGATGATGCCAACAAACACCTAGACAAATTCATCACTATTACCCAAAGCATGAAATCTCCCGGTGTTTCTATGGATGACCTTCGCCTTCAACTTTTTCCACACTCGCTTTCTCACCACGCCGAAAAATGGTTTGACCGTCTTCCTAAGAATTCTATTCATACATGGAACGACATGACTCAACGCTTTTTATCGCGCTACTTTCCCCCATCCATGGTCACTAGCCTTCGTAACCAAATCAGTGGATTTATGCAAGAGAATGATGAATCGCTTTTCGATGCTTGGGAACATTACAATGATTTGATCGACCGCTGTCCTAATCACAATATGCTCCCCGTCACTCTCATTGACACCTTCTACAATGGTCTCACCTTTCGTGATCGTGACACGATCAATGCCGCCGCCGGTGGTACTTTTATGAAAAGGAGACCAGAGGAGTGTCAAGAGTTGATTGAAAACAAGACTACTCACCACAAGAATTGGGATTCATCCGCATCCTCAAGATCTAACTCGAGAGTCAATGTTTCTTCTACTACCTCCAATCCTGAAATGTCTGAAATTTCTCGACAACTTGCTGAAATGAACAAAAATTTCATGACCATGGCCACAAACCACTTTCAACAAGCTAAAGCAGTTGCTATGTCTTGTGACACATGTGGTGGTCCTCATTCTTATAATGATTGTCCTTCCACTCAAGGCAATTATTCTGAAAACGTTAACGCAGCATACGGTACATATCCCACGGGAGGCTATCAAGCTCGCCCTCAAGGAGACCGTAGCTTGCTAAGTTATCGTTCCAACAATTATCTTGCACCTCCCGGTTTCCCTCCTGCAAACCAAACCCAACAACAAAACTATAACCGAAACAACCAATCCCAACCTCGTGCTCAAAACCAATATCCATCCCAAAGAAATACCTACCAAACTCAAGGAAATTCTCAAGCTTACCAAGCTCCACCTCTCAATCAACCGATGGCAGTGAATCCCGACGTCGAGTCGTTCATGAAGACCAATCGTGAGATGGTGACGAATCTTAAGAGTCAGTTTGTCAACTTGAAGAATGACATGGTGAAACAAGGAAGCGATATTCGAGCCGAGCTAAGGAATGATATGGCCAACCACAGCGATGCTATTAATACCAACATGCAAAACTCTTTCAATAATCAAGCTCTTCACCTTCGTGATATGATTGGTTCGCTCATCCAAGGTAATCAACCCTCTTCTTCGGGTACTCTTCCGAGTAATACCGTTGCAAATCCAAGAGGGGAGATGAAAGCAATCACCACTCGTAGTGGACAAGGTTATATGGAACCCGAGCTTCCTACACCTCCACCCGTGATTGTGAACAAAGAAAAAGAGCAACTTTCCCCACCTCCTTCACCTTCTATCCCCATTTCCCCACCACCCGTGGTTGTGAGTGATCCTATCCCCTTAAAGCCTTCTTCTTCATCCAATATACCTTATCCTTCACGGTTGAGGAAAGAGAAGCAAAAGAGCAAGGATGATATTCAAGTTTCAAACTTCCTAAAAATGTTTAAACAATTGAATTTTAACATCTCCTTTGCCGAGGCTCTCGCTCACATGCCCAAATATGCTAAGATGTTTAAAGATCTTTTAAGTGATAAAGAAAAGCTTCTTGACATTGCTCAGACCCAACTTAATGAGAACTGCTCCGCAGTGCTCTTAAGGAAATTGCCCACCAAACTTGGTGATCCGGGTCGCTTCTTGATTCCGTGCAACTTTCCGGGAGTAGAGAATTGCATGGCCCTAGCCGATCTAGGTGCCAGTATAAACTTAATGCCTTTAAGTGTTTGGAAGCAATTATCTCTCCCCGAGCTAGTCCCCACACGAATGACTTTGGAATTAGCCAACCGTACGGTTGCTTATCCAGTGGGGATAGCTGAAGATGTCTTTGTTGGCGTTGATAAATTCACCTTTCCGGCGGATTTTGTCGTCGTTGACTACGAGATGGACCCTCGTGTTCCATTAATCGTTGGACGTCCATTCTTGAGGACCGGTCGCACTCTCATTGATGTAGCCGCAGGCGAATTAATCATGAGAGTTGGTGACGATCAAATTGTCTTCAACATGGGTAAGATTTCTCAGCAACCTTATTCATACGAGAGTGTTAATGCTATTGATGTTCTCGATGAGGCTTGTGAAGAACATTTTTATGATGCTTGCAAAAGTACTCTCTCTTCTCTACCCATTGTTGAGACCGTTGCCTCAATTGCTCCGGCATTTACTCCTTTTGGAGAAAGTGACTTAGATGAGTTCGAAGCTAGCCTGGGTCCTCTCGATATTAAGTATGATAATTCGTCCACCAATTGGGATGAAGATATTCGTACTATTGAGAGACTTCTTAATGAGTACCCATTGTCTCCTCCTACTCCTAAAGAGGTGACTAATGATGATCCATCGTTAGTTTCACCATCTATTGAGGATCCTCCTACTCTCGAGCTTAAGGACCTACCGCCTCATCTTGAGTACGTTTTCCTAGAAGACGACGAGAAGTTACCGGTTATCATCGCAAAGGATCTGAAAGAAGACGAAAAAGCCCGACTTGTCGCTGTGTTGAAGAAGCATAAACGCGCTATCGCTTGGAAAATCTCCGACATCCGTGGAATTGATCCTCACTTTTGCACACATAAAATTCTCATGGAGGACGACTTTAAGCCCACTATTCAAAGCCAAAGAAGGGTGAATCCTAAAATCCATGACGTCATCAAAAAAGAGGTTATCAAACTTCTTGATGCGGGTATGATTTACCCTATTTCGGATTCCCCATGGGTTAGTCCAGTCCATTGTGTGCCTAAGAAAGGCGGAATCACCGTTGTGCCCAATGCAAACAACGAGTTAATTCCTACCCGTCTCGTTACTGGGTGGAGAGTTTGTATAGACTACCGCAAACTCAATGATGCCACGAGAAAGGATCATTTCCCTCTACCTTTTATGGACCAAATGCTTGAACGTCTAGCGGGTAATGAATATTACTACTTTCTGGATGGTTTCTCGGGTTATTTTCAAATACCCATCGATCCCCAAGATCAAGAGAAGACAACATTCACTTGTCCCTACGGCACATTTGCTTATAAAAGAATGCCTTTTGGCTTATGCAATGCCCCCGGGACTTTCCAAAGGTGCATGTTGGCTATCTTCCATGACATGGTTGAGCAAACCATGGAAGTCTTCATAGATGATTTCTCGGTCTTCGTGGATTCCTTCTCTGCTTGCCTTGCCAATTTGGAACGCATGCTTAAGCGGTGCGAAGACACTCGCCTTGTTCTGAATTGGGAAAAATGCCATTTTATGGTAAAAGAAGGCATTGTGCTAGGACACAAAATCTCTAAAGCCGGTCTTGAAGTCGACCGTGCTAAAGTTGATGTCATAGCCAAATTACCTCCACCTTCAACCGTGAAGGGTGTGAGAAGCTTTCTGGGTCATGCGGGCTTCTATCGTCGATTCATTCAAGATTTCTCTAAAATCGCTCGCCCGATGACCCACCTCTTGGAAAAAGATACTCCTTTCATCTTTTCTAAAGAGTGTCTCGAAGCATTCAATCTTCTCAAGGATAAGCTGACTAAGGCACCGTTCTTGGTTACCCCTAATTGGGAGCTGACTTTTGAATTGATGTGCGATGCTAGCGACTTTGCTATTGGTGCGGTTTTGGGCCAAAGAGTGAATAAACACTTCCAACCAATCCACTACGCTAGCAAAACAATGACGGGGGCTCAATTGCATTATACGACAACCGAAAAAGAGCTTTTAGCTGTTGTCTATGCTTTTGAGAAATTTCGCCCCTATCTTGTTTTATCCACCACCATCGTTTACACGGACCATTCCGCGTTGAAGTACTTGATGACTAAGAATGATTCTAAGCCAAGACTTCTCCGCTGGGTTTTACTCCTTCAAGAATTCAACATTGAAATTCGTGACAAGAAGGGTGCTGAAAACTTGGCCGCGGATCATCTGAGCAGACTTGAGGATCCATATCAAGGGGACTATCCGAACAAAGAGATCAATGACTCTTTTCCCCTTGAAACCTTGATGTCTATAAATCCCAATCTTGATGGCACCCCGTGGTTTGCCGATATTGCAAACTACTTAGCGGGTGGTGTTCTCATCCAAGGGTTAACATCCCAACAAAAGAAGAAGTTCTTGAACGATGTTAAGACTTACTTTTGGGAGGACCCTTTTCTATTCAAACAATGCGCTGACCTGATTATTCGTCGGTGTGTTGACGGACCGGCAGCTTTTGATATTCTCCAAGCGTGCCACAAAGGACCCACTGGTGGTCACTTTGGTCCCAACTTCACCGCCAAGAAAGTGTTTGATTCTGGATTCTACTGGCCCACCATTTATCGTGACGCTCACGAAATGGTTAAGCATTGTGATGCTTGCCAACGTCAAGGCAAGATCACAAATAAGGATGAGATGCCTCAAAATTTCATACAAGAATGTGAAATCTTTGATGTATGGGGCATCGACTTCATGGGGCCATTTCCATCCTCCAAAGGAAACAAGTACATCCTCGTCGCCGTCGACTACGTCTCTAAATGGGTTGAAGCTAAGGCTCTTCCTACAAATGATGCGAGGGTAGTTGTGAACTTTTTGAAACAATTATTTGCTCGTTTCGGTGTTCCTCGTGCTATTATCAGTGACCGCGGGACTCATTTTTGCAACGATCAATTTGCAAGAGTCATGGGTAAGTACGGTGTCAATCACCGTCTTTCCACCGCCTATCATCCTCAAACCAACGGTCAAGCCGAGATATCCAACCGTGGATTGAAAAGAATTTTGGAACGTACTGTGGGAGAGCATCGTGCCTCGTGGGCCGATAAACTTGATGATGCTCTATGGGCTTTCCGTACCGCCTATAAGACGCCGATTGGTTGTACACCTTATCGTCTTGTGTACGGGAAAGCCTGCCACCTTCCCATCGAGCTGGAACATAAGGCATACTGGGCCTTGAAGTGGGCTAACTTCGACATCAACAAAGCCGGTGATTTTCGGAAGATTCAACTCAACGAGCTTCAAGAATTGAGGAATCAAGCTTACGAGAACTCATTGATTTACAAGGAGAAGACCAAAATTATCCACGATGCTAAAATCAAGAACCGAGAGTTCAACGTTGGTGATCAAGTTTTACTCTTTAACTCTCGGTTGAAGATCTTCTCAGGCAAGTTGAAGAGCCGCTGGTCTGGTCCATTCACCATCGCCAATGTCTTTCCCTACGGTACCATCGAGCTTTCTCAGCCAAATGGGCCCAACTTTATGGTGAATGGTCAGCGTTTGAAATTATACCTTGGTGAGGACATCTCTCAGGAGATGATTCCATCCCTCACCACGTTTCCCTTAAATTAGTTCGGGACCGAGTCAGGCTCGCGACTCAGTAAACAAAAACAAGCGCTCCCCGGGAGGCAACCCGGGTATCTATCCCCCTTTCCCGTTTTTCATCATAAGTGTAGGGGGAGCTATATAGGTTGCTTGTTTTTGGATGGTGATGTGATTACAGGGATTATTGCACTCTTGGAATCTTTGAAGAACCGTAATCCCATGTTATCCGAAATCTGGTTCTATCTCCCAACTATCGTGATTCAATTTTCTTCAAACTCACATTTGAAATTGATCACTTTAGTCGTCCCCTCCTTAGCTTAATTTAACCAACGTGCACAATGTCATAAGTGTAGGGGAGCCTCTTCCCACATGCTTAAACATTGAGGACAATGTTTATCTTAAGTGTAGGGGGGACTTCTATCGAAGTTTTAAGTGGACTTTTCCATGAAAATGCCTTCATTTAACCGGAAAATCATACTTTTCAACATTTTTCAAATTTTTAATCAACTTTGGCCATTTTGTCGTAAATTTTAAATTTTTATCGTTGCTTTCATATGTATATATCCCGCAATAAAGACAAAAATATTAATAAAATGGTGTAGCTAGTTTAGAAGTCTTTGACATATTAGGCCCGTTGCGTTTATTTTGACTCAACCCGAATAGACTTATCCAAGTTTATTCTAGCTAGTATCCTTAACCATGTAGACCTTAATTGGTTTATTAGGCTAAGCATCCACGAGTCTCATTCCTTGAGATTTTAAATTGTGGAGGACGAGAAATGATAGAGTCAATTATAAGTCGGTATTCTTGCACAAGCTCACTTGGTGTAATTATTTGCCTATTCTCCCATCACTTGCTAATAATTTATCTGCAATAAGTAAGGTCGTACGATTTGAAAGGTTACGTAGCTTCTAGCCCAAGATCGTTTAAAAGTTGCTCGGTAATGACGAGAGTTCATAGCCAAGGCATAACTTATGAAGCGGGGCGCGAAGATTGGCGAGTCCGAAAAGGCCCTAACAAGGCATGAGGATTCAATTTTATCGCTGAAGATCCAAAAGTGATGTGAAAAGCATTATCTCCAAAATCAATATGAAGGATCAAGACTCACGACGAAAAGCAATCAACTCCCACAAAGATGATGGAGAAGTCTATCCGAAAAGACCCTAACAAGGTATGAGGATAAATAGATCCAAGTCCGAAAAGGAGGCGGATCGTTGTATCTCAAAATCCCAAATAGAGATTGAAGAAATAATCATGAAGTCGTGGTCAACAAAGTTGGAGTACCCCTCAAAAGTCTCCAAAGTTAAGAAACTCTATTATGATGAGAAGACCATTATCTCAAGAACGTCTCTCGAAGATATGAAGTATGAAGTACATGCCAAATATCGGCTCGAGAGAGGTCTCAAATCGTGAACCAAGTTATGCCAAGATATGAACTTTCTGATATCCCGAGAAGCAGTTTTAAGAGATTTTGTCCTTTAGCTAACTATTGATCAAATCGTCCTACTTTGCTTTCAGCCAAAATAAACTATCGAAATAAGTCCAAAAATGCATCTTGACGATCATTCTAAGACAAAAATAAAATATAAGAGATACACCTAGGAATAAGGGAGTCTAAGCATTTAATTAAGCCATGTGTGTAAATGTTTGAATTGCTAACTTATAATAACAATGATCTCGTTTTTTTAAGCTTAGTTTGGGGAACGTGAAACTTGAGGGTGATAAATCTTCGCAGCACCAAAAGCCCTAATGTAAGTCCTCGATCTCTTTACGAGTTATTTCCACATAATTATGTTCTGTCCTTTTGTTTGCTTTAAATTTCTTTTAGTGCTTTAATTTTTGTTTAGTAGTATTTAAATAAGGCCAAGGTTAATTAATTATGAGAAAAGTGTAATGTTGCTTTATCACTAAGTATTGCATGAGGGCATGGCAATGGTTAAGTGTAGGGCATGGCCAAGGTTAATTAATCAGAATCGAAAAAGTTAACTTTTCTGAAAAGACGAGAAGACAAAAAGAAGGGAAGAAAGCCCACTCACCAACCAAGGGAGAAGCCTATAAATACTCCTCCCAATACACACACGACTCTCTCTCTTCTTCTTTTTCCAGTTTTTAGTTTTCCTAGTTCTTAGGAACCATCTCCCTTAAGGAGTGGTTTTCTTTTTAGTTTGATTTCTTAAATCTTGTAAGTTTGATCTTTGAATTTGTTTGTTGAACCTTAAATCATTAATACAATCCTTCCTTTAATCTTTTGATTCATCTTGTTCTTCTTCATCTTTTTCTTTCAAGTTCTTAAGTTCTATTTGGTTCTAGCTTGATTCTAAAAAGTTGTTGAATTGGTGTTTTTATGATTGGGATTTGATCCTTGTAGTTAGTAGATGATTTGTGGTTGATTTGGTAAAACCTTTTTGCTTTGTTGAGTCCGATTTGGACAAATTCGTAGCTCACTGTTATTCGTTCCAAGTTTCTGATCTTGCCCAGATTCCGAATAGGGAATCTGGGGGAGTATCTATTCGGAATTCTCTATTATTCCGAGTAAGGGGTTTCATTTCTTGTCTATTCGGAACTTTCTATTCTTCCGAATAAGAATTTGAATTTCTTGTGCCATTCGGAATCTTTCTATTATTCCGAGTAAGGATTTCCCCTTTTTGGTTATTCGGAACATTTCAGGTATTCCGAATAAGAGCTTTTTCTAAAAACATTCCGAATGGGTTTTGTTTTCCGCATAGGGCAATTTGTTAATTATTCCGCATAGGCTTATTTCCATTTCCTCTATTCGGAATATTTCCCATATTCCGAATAGCCCAAATTTTCCGAATAGAAATCATCATTCCGCATAAGCATATTTTCCGCATAGACTTTCCGAGTAGGGGTACTTTCCGCATAACAATTATTTTCCGAATAACCCTATCTTTCCGAGTAGCTTAATATTCCGAGTAAGAAGATTTTTCCGCATGGAGCATTTCCAGATTATTCCGCGTAAGAGCTTTATTCCGCATGGGATTAAATATTCCGAGTAAGTGGAACTTTCTGAATAAAGAAAATATTCCGCATATCAAGTAATATTCCGTATAGAGCAGTTTCAGTTGGAGCAGTTTTATTTTTCCATCAAGGTATTTTCTACTGTTCATTTGAAGTTTGAATTTATAGCTTCTAGTTTAGTTTTATTATTGCTTGCCTTTATCAATTTAGTAGATTTAGACCAAAGCTCCCCCTTTTAGTCACCAATTACAACTATTCCACTTTTGACCGTGATCGATTCGAGAAGATACCGAGAACGAAACAATGATATATATATCAATTGGGTACGAGCAACGCAAAGAGAGATCTTGCAAGCAAAAACCTTTTATTAACCAACCAAAAGTCAGTTATTAAAATGGCAACATTTTTATGATGCTTGCAAAAGTACTCTCTCTTCTCTACCCATTGTTGAGACCGTTGCCTCAATTGCTCCGGCATTTACTCCTTTTGGAGAAAGTGACTTAGATGAGTTCGAAGCTAGCCTGGGTCCTCTCGATATTAAGTATGATAATTTGTCCACCAATTGGGATGAAGATATTCGTACTATTGAGAGACTTCTTAATGAGGACCCATTGTCTCCTCCTACTCCTAAAGAGGTGACTAATGATGATCCATCGTTAGTTTCACCATCTATTGAGGATCCTCCTACTCTCGAGCTTAAGGACCTACCGCCTCATCTTGAGTACGTTTTCCTAGAAGACGACGAGAAGTTACCGGTTATCATCGCAAAGGATCTGAAAGAAGACGAAAAAGCCCGACTTGTCGCTGTGTTGAAGAAGCATAAACGCGCTATCGCTTGGAAAATCTCCGACATCCGTGGAATTGATCCTCAATTTTGCACACATAAAATTCTCATGGAGGACGACTTTAAGCCCACTATTCAAAGCCAAAGAAGGGTGAATCCTAAAATCCATGACGTCATCAAAAAAGAGGTTATCAAACTTCTTGATGCGGGTATGATTTACCCTATTTCGGATTCCCCATGGGTTAGTCCAGTCCATTGTGTGCCTAAGAAAGGCGGAATCACCGTTGTGCCCAATGCAAACAACGAGTTAATTCCTACCCGTCTCGTTACTGGGTGGAGAGTTTGTATAGACTACCGCAAACTCAATGATGCCACGAGAAAGGATCATTTCCCTCTACCTTTTATGGACCAAATGCTTGAACGTCTAGCGGGTAATGAATATTACTGCTTTCTGGATGGTTTCTCGGGTTATTTTCAAATACCCATCGATCCCCAAGATCAAGAGAAGACAACATTCACTTGTCCCTACGGCACATTTGCTTATAAAAGAATGCCTTTTGGCTTATGCAATGCCCCCGGGACTTTCCAAAGGTGCATGTTGGCTATCTTCCATGACATGGTTGAGCAAACCATGGAAGTCTTCATGGATGATTTCTCGGTCTTCGGGGATTCCTTCTCTGCTTGCCTTGCCAATTTGGAACGCATGCTTAAGCGGTGCGAAGACACTCGCCTTGTTCTGAATTGGGAAAAATGCCATTTTATGGTAAAAGAAGGCATTGTGCTAGGACACAAAATCTCTAAAGCCGGTCTTGAAGTCGACCGTGCTAAAGTTGATGTCATAGCCAAATTACCTCCACCTTCAACCGTGAAGGGTGTGAGAAGCTTTCTGGGTCATGCGGGCTTCTATCGTCGATTCATTCAAGATTTCTCTAAAATCGCTCGCCCGATGACCCACCTCTTGGAAAAAGATACTCCTTTCATCTTTTCTAAAGAGTGTCTCGAAGCATTCAATCTTCTCAAGGATAAGCTGACTAAGGCACCGGTCTTGGTTACCCCTAATTGGGAGCTGCCTTTTGAATTGATGTGCGATGCTAGCGACTTTGCTATTGGTGCGGTTTTGGGCCAAAGAGTGAATAAACACTTCCAACCAATCCACTACGCTAGCAAAACAATGACGGGGGCTCAATTGCATTATACGACAACCGAAAAAGAGCTTTTAGCTGTTGTCTATGCTTTTGAGAAATTTCGCCCCTATCTTGTTTTATCCACCACCATCGTTTACACGGACCATTCCGCGTTGAAGTACTTGATGACTAAGAATGATTCTAAGCCAAGACTTCTCCGCTGGGTTTTACTCCTTCAAGAATTCAACATTGAAATTCGTGACAAGAAGGGTGCTGAAAACTTGGCCGCGGATCATCTGAGCAGACTTGAGGATCCATATCAAGGGGACTATCCGAACAAAGAGATCAATGACTCTTTTCCCCTTGAAACCTTGATGTCTATAAATCCCAATCTTGATGGCACCCCGTGGTTTGCCGATATTGCAAACTACTTAGCGGGTGGTGTTCTCATCCAAGGGTTAACATCCCAACAAAAGAAGAAGTTCTTGAACGATGTTAAGACTTACTTTTGGGAGGACCCTTTTCTATTCAAACAATGCGCTGACCTGATTATTCGTCGGTGTGTTGACGGACTGGCAGCTTTTGATATTCTCCAAGCGTGCCACAAAGGACCCACCGATGGTCACTTTGGTCCCAACTTCACCGCCAAGAAAGTGTTTGATTCTGGATTCTACTGGCCCACCATTTATCGTGACGCTCACGAAATGGTTAAGCATTGTGATGCTTGCCAACGTCAAGGAAAGATCACAAATAAGGATGAGATGCCTCAAAATTTCATACAAGAATGTGAAATCTTTGATGTATGGGGCATCGACTTCATGGGGCCATTTCCATCCTCCAAAGGAAACAAGTACATCCTCGTCGCCGTCGACTACGTCTCTAAATGGGTTGAAGCTAAGGCTCTTCCTACAAATGATGCGAGGGTAGTTGTGAACTTTTTGAAACAATTATTTGCTCGTTTCGGTGTTCCTCGTGCTATTATCAGTGACCGCGGGACTCATTTTTGCAACGATCAATTTGCAAGAGTCATGGCTAAGTACGGTGTCAATCACCGTCTTTCCACCGCCTATCATCCTCAAACCAACGGTCAAGCCGAGATATCCAACCGTGGATTGAAAAGAATTTTGGAACGTACTGTGGGAGAGCATCGTGCCTCATGGGCCGATAAACTTGATGATGCTCTATGGGCTTTCTGTACCGCCTATAAGACGCCGATTGGTTGTACACCTTATCGTCTTGTGTACGGGAAAGCCTGCCACCTTCCCATCGAGCTGGAACATAAGGCATACTGGGCCTTGAAGTGGGCTAACTTCGACATCAACAAAGCCGGTGATTTTCAGAAGATTCAACTCAACGAGCTTCAAGAATTGAGGAATCAAGCTTACGAGAACTCATTGATTTACAAGGAGAAGACCAAAATTATCCACGATGCTAAAATCAAGAACCGAGAGTTCAACGTTGGTGATCAAGTTTTACTCTTTAACTCTCGGTTGAAGATCTTCTCAGGCAAGTTGAAGAGCCGCTGGTCTGGTCCATTCACCATCGCCAATGTCTTTCCCTACGGTACCATCGAGCTTTCTCAGCCAAATGGGCCCAACTTTAAGGTGAATGGCCAGCGTTTGAAATTATACCTCGGTGAGGACATCTCTCAGGAGATGATTCCATCCCTCACCACGTTTCCCTTAAATTAGTTCGGGACCGAGTCAGGCTCGCGACTCAGTAAACAAAAACAAGCGCTCCCCGGGAGGCAACCTGGGTATCTATCCCCCTTTCCCGTTTTTCATCATAAGTGTAGGGGGAGCTATATAGGTTGCTTGTTTTTGGATGGTGATGTGATTACAGGGATTATTGCACTCTTGGAATCTTTGAAGAACCGTAATCCCATGTTATCCGAAATCTGGTTCTATCTCCCAACTATCGTGATTCAATTTTCTTCAAACTCACATTTGAAATTGATCACTTTAGTCATCCCCTCCTTAGCTTAATTTAACCAACGTGCACAATGTCATAAGTGTAGGGGAGCCTCTTCCCACATGCTTAAACATTGAGGACAATGTTTATCTTAAGTGTAGGGGGGACTTCTATCGAAGTTTTAAGTGGACTTTTCCATGAAAATGCCTTCATTTAACCGGAAAATCATACTTTTCAACATTTTTCAAATTTTTAATCAACTTTGGCCATTTTGTCGTAAATTTTAAATTTTTATCGTTGCTTTCATACGTATATATCCCGCAATAAAGACAAAAATATTAATAAAATGGTGTAGCTAGTTTAGAAGTCTTTGACATATTAGGCCCGTTGCGTTTATTTTGACTCAACCCGAATAGACTTATCCAAGTTTATTCTAGCTAGTATCCTTAACCATGTAGACCTTAATTGGTTTATTAGGCTAAGCATCCACGAGTCTCATTCCTTGAGATTTTAAATTGTGGAGGACGAGAAATGATAGAGTCAATTATAAGTCGGTATTCTTGCACAAGCTCACTTGGTGTAATTATTTGCCTATTCTCCCATCACTTGCTAATAATTTATCTGCAATAAGTAAGGTCGTACGATTTGAAAGGTTACGTAGCTTCTAGCCCAAGATCGTTTAAAAGTTGCTCGGTAATGACGAGAGTTCATAGCCAAGGCATAACTTATGAAGCGGGGCGCGAAGATTGGCGAGTCCGAAAAGGCCCTAACAAGGCATGAGGATTCAATTTTATCGCTGAAGATCCAAAAGTGATGTGAAAAGCATTATCTCCAAAATCAATATGAAGGATCAAGACTCACGACGAAAAGCAATCAACTCCCACAAAGATGATGGAGAAGTCTATCCGAAAAGACCCTAACAAGGTATGAGGATAAATAGATCCAAGTCCGAAAAGGAGGCGGATCGTTGTATCTCAAAATCCCAAATAGAGATTGAAGAAATAATCATGAAGTCGTGGTCAACAAAGTTGGAGTACCCCTCAAAAGTCTCCAAAGTTAAGAAACTCTATTATGATGAGAAGACCATTATCTCAAGAACGTCTCTCGAAGATATGAAGTATGAAGTACATGCCAAATATCGGCTCGAGAGAGGTCTCAAATCGTGAACCAAGTTATGCCAAGATATGAACTTTCTGATATCCCGAGAAGCAGTTTTAAGAGATTTTGTCCTTTAGCTAACTATTGATCAAATCGTCCTACTTTGCTTTCAGCCAAAATAAACTATCGAAATAAGTCCAAAAATGCATCTTGACGATCATTCTAAGACAAAAATAAAATATAAGAGATACACCTAGGAATAAGGGAGTCTAAGCATTTAATTAAGCCATGTGTGTAAATGTTTGAATTGCTAACTTATAATAACAATGATCTCGTTTTTTTAAGCTTAGTTTGGGGAACGTGAAACTTGAGGGTGATAAATCTTCGCAGCACCAAAAGCCCTAATGTAAGTCCTCGATCTCTTTACGAGTTATTTCCACATAATTATGTTCTGTCCTTTTGTTTGCTTTAAATTTCTTTTAGTGCTTTAATTTTTGTTTAGTAGTATTTAAATAAGGCCAAGGTTAATTAATTATGAGAAAAGTGTAATGTTGCTTTATCACTAAGCATTGCATGAGGGCATGGCAATGGTTAAGTGTAGGGGATTTGATAGGTGTGTAAACACCCATCTTTTCTACCACTTATTTCTTGCAAAAACAAGACCAAAACGCGTATTTAATGTCATTTGTTTGGAATTATGCGTGGTTTGTGTGTTTGTTATGTTTTCAGAGCCAACCGGATAAATATTGGAGAAAACATGGGATTGCACGGGTTTTATAAAGGAAAAAGACCGAAGACGAAGTCTATTCCAAGAGATGCAAAAGATTTGAAGTCAATGGGCCTATCTGAAGATTTATCGAAGAAAAGGATCAAAGACGGAAGATTTACATATGTCGAAGAAACTCAAGTCTATTTAACGAAGAAATTAAAAGACGAGTTGAATTTAATCGACGACAAATCCCGAATCAGAATCGAAAAAGTCAACTTTTCTGAAAAGACGAGAAGACAAAAAGAAGGGAAGAAAGCCCACTCACCAACCAAGGGAGAAGCCTATAAATACTCCTCCCAATACACACACGACTCTCTCTCTTCTTCTTTTTCCAGTTTTTAGTTTTCCTAGTTCTTAGGAACCATCTCCCTTAAGGAGTGGTTTTCTTTTTAGTTTGATTTCTTAAATCTTGTAAGTTTGATCTTTGAATTTGTTTGTTGAACCTTAAATCATTAATACAATCCTTCCTTTAATCTTTTGATTCATCTTGTTCTTCTTCATCTTTTTCTTTCAAGTTCTTAAGTTCTATTTGGTTCTAGCTTGATTCTAAAAAGTTGTTGAATTGGTGTTTTTATGATTGGGATTTGATCCTTGTAGTTAGTAGATGATTTGTGGTTGATTTGGTAAAACCTTTTTGCTTTGTTGAGTCCGATTTAGACAAATTCGTAGCTCACTGTTATTCGTTCCAAGTTTCTGATCTTGCCCAGATTCCGAATAGGGAATCTGGGGGAGTATCTATTCGGAATTCTCTATTATTCCGAGTAAGGGGTTTCATTTCTTATCTATTCGGAACTTTCTATTCTTCCGAATAAGAATTTGAATTTCTTGTGCCATTCGGAATCTTTCTATTATTCCGAGTAAGGATTTCCCCTTTTTGGTTATTCGGAACATTTCAGGTATTCCGAATAAGAGCTTTTTCTAAAAACATTCCGAATGGGTTTTGTTTTCCGCATAGGGCAATTTGTTAATTATTCCGCATAGGCTTATTTCCATTTCCTCTATTCGGAATATTTCCCATATTCCGAATAGCCCAAATTTTCCGAATAGAAATCATCATTCCGCATAAGCATATTTTCCGCATAGACTTTCCGAGTAGGGGTACTTTCCGCATAACAATTATTTTCCGAATAACCCTATCTTTCCGAGTAGCTTAATATTCCGAGTAAGAAGATTTTTCCGCATGGAGCATTTCCAGATTATTCCGCGTAAGAGCTTTATTCCGCATGGGATTAAATATTCCGAGTAAGTGGAACTTTCCGAATAAAGAAAATATTCCGCATATCAAGTAATATTCCGTATAGAGCAGTTTCAGTTGGAGCAGTTTTATTTTTCCATCAAGGTATTTTCTACTGTTCATTTGAAGTTTGAATTTATAGCTTCTAGTTTAGTTTTATTATTGCTTGCCTTTATCAATTTAGTAGATTTAGACCAAAGCTCCCACTTTTAGTCACCAATTACAACTATTCCACTTTTGACCGTGATCGATTCGAGAAGATACCGAGAACGAAACAACGATATATATATCAATTGGGTACGAGCAACGCAAAGAGAGATCTTGCAAGCAAAAACCTTTTATTAACCAACCAAAAGTCAGTTATTAAGTGTTCTCCTCTGGTGGTCCTAGCCATGAAGCAGAGAGAATCACCACCACAAGTGTGGCTGGTGACCTAGATGAGGCTGGAACTATTGGTTCTGGCTTAGATGCTGGCCAAGGCAGTCCCACCATAATTAAGTCCTCATCCATGCCCAATGAATGTGACTTGGGAGGTCAAATTCCCATTTCAGAAGAGGGCAGTCTGGAACCAATGACTCTTTTGGAATTGACGGCAGTCTGCATTAGCTTGCAAAAGCAAAATGCAGACTTGGTACAAATTGTCAGCTCACAAGGCCTTGAACTCAAGCAATTGAGGGAGAGGATTGTTGTTTTGGAGAGTGATCATGCTAGGAGGAGTATGGAGGAGTCTTCCAAAGGGGAGGAAGATCCAAGAAATCTGAGTGATAAGGGCAGCCAAGATGGTCAATCAATGGATGTTGCTGAAGCCCTTACAACTTTGAAGGAACAAACAGGTTTTGATACATCCTTAATCTCTCCAACCAATCTAAATTTATCATTTACAGCTACGTTGAGAGAGGTTACACAAGGCGCTGAGGGAAAATATTTGAGCGTTGACAAGACAAATTTGGACGCTGATAGAAGTATTTTGGGCGCTGATAGAGGAAATTTGGGCGTTGACAGACCTGCACATGAAGGTGATGTATTCCAGTCATCATCTATCATCAAAGAAGTTTCTACTCAGGTATTACCATCCACCTTACCAACCATTGCACCATCAGATAAGGGTAAGGGTAAATTGGTAGAAGAATTTGTTCCAAAGAATGCAGCCCAAGTTGAATTTGATAGAAGATTGGCTGAACAAATGATGGAACAAGGTGGAAAGGAAAAGTCACCATTTGTTGTGATTTCTGAAGAAGAAATTGATGGAGCTAGCTCAGACTCAAGTGTGATGATTATAGAACCAGAAAGGCTTTAGTATGGTGATGAGCTTGCTAGGGAAAAGTTGAGAGACTTAAAATTGTAGGTTGACTTTGAGATGCCAGAGGTGGTTCAGATGTACAATTCTTGGGAAGAAAGCTGCATGGATAATCCAGACTTGACCATTTCAGATCAAATATGGGGTTTGGAGCTTCTTCTTAGAGTTTAGAAGGATTGTAAGGTGATTTTGAAGCACAAGGCAAGCAATATTTTCTCAGAATTGAAAAGGGATAGAAGAGAGCTCTAATTTATGTTGCTCAGATGTCATGGAGTTGGATGGACATATCAGAAGTTGAAGGCTTTGACATTTGATGAGTTGGAACATAGAGCTTATCCTATTTGGGTGAGAGTGCAGGAAGCAAACACTCTCAGACTTCTTTCAGATGAAAGAAAGGAACAACTTGCAGAAGAGATGGAAATCAAGAAAGCTATGATAGTTCCCAGGCCAGTGAAGAAGGGATTTAAACTTGAGTTTCCAAAAGATATGAATCCACTATATCTAAGTGAAGCAGTTATTAGAAAGAGCATCAAGCTCTCCCCATTAGAAGCTTCAGATATGGTGCAAGTGTTACCATTAGATTCCAGGAATCCAATTGTGAGTTATGATGAGGATGAATGTGGATTCTGGAAGATTGGAAGATTTGGCAAGGAGGTACACACTTTTACCACTCTCATATCTTTATTTGCAAGTTGTGATAGAGAAGACTTGGTGGACCTTTGGAGGTTACTAGAGACCAAGTATGAGGCTGAAGCACCAACTTCAGCTAATGGAATAAAACTTTGGACCACATTCAAAAGAATGTGTGGGACAAATGAGGAAGATCCTGAAATATGGAAGGATCTTGAAGATGACCTCAGTGGTCTTCAATGGAGGTTATATTCAGCTGCTAGTGTATACCATTTGAGTTCTACAAAGTTTGCTGAGTATCTACTTGTGGATGCTCAGTATTTCATATCCAAGGCTGTTTTGGAAAAGATGAAGGACACTCAGCTGGAGATAGATTATTCAAGTGACGTGGTAAAGAATTTGATCAGATTTATTCATTACCAATATGAGAAGGTTTGTCAGACTCCTCCAAGTTCTTAATGCTTATTCAAAAACTTGATCATAAGAGTGGATATCAAGTTTAGGGGAGGATTGTTGGGAATAAATTAAGGCCAGATCACTTGAGCGCTGACAAGAACAAATCAAGCGTTGACAGGAACAAAGCAAGCGCTGACAGCTCAAGCGTTGACAAGTTAAAGTCAAGCGTTGACAGATTGAAGACAAGCACTGATGGAAGATATAAGCTACACGTTTATTATATTCTAGAATACTTCTAGTAAGGATAGAAACGACAATGTATTTTCTATGTTTATCTTTACCTAGAATAGTTGATACGTAGCTTATTGTACAAGGCTTCTTAGTCTATAAAAGAAGGCCTTTAGGTTAATGTTCGATATCAAGTTTTATATAAGTTTTCATTCGTAAACATCTTTCATTGTAAGCAAGTTCGACATTCATAATCAAAGTGAAAGTTTTGTTTACATCTTGTGTTCTTGTTTAAGTGTTAAATTCCGCATAACACTTAGATTCACAAAGTATATAACAAAGGTTTCTCTACGTGTTATACTTGATCTAATCGCGTATACACAAAGCTAATCGATCTAAGTTTGGGATCAACAAAACACAAACCATTTACACACATGCAAACCAAGTTTTTCAATCTCTCCTCCCCTCTCTCTCTATGAATGTCCATCCCACCCTTAATCACCACCATCTTAATCATAAAATTTAACCATGAACATTACGTACAATCTACATATGTTGATTCCCATTTGAAAAGATGAAGATTGGAGGTGATTTTAACATATAAAAAGGAGTTTTCATGGAGGTCTTTGGGCTGATTTTCAAGAAGGAGTTTAGGGCTGATTTCATGGAGGTGTTCACCCATTTGAAAAATCCAAGAAGTTGTCTTAAAAGGTTGAATATTTGGTGGCAAGATCAAGCCTTGATTCATCCAATATCTCATCCTTTCCATCATATCGATTGGTATAAAGATCAATTTCTTTCTATCACCCTATTGTTTTGAATATGTATTTATGTATTTTCTTCAAAAATTTATATGTATATGATGATGAATGATGATCAAAGTATTATGTGGGGATCTTGTGTTGTTAGATTTGGTTAAAAAGACTAAAATCTACATGTAAAGATGTTAAAATCTTGACTAAAATTATGGGCTGTATAAAATAGTAAGTAAACATATGATAAGTTGATAAAATGACTTAGATTATTGAATATACAGTAAGGTATATTATTTTTACATGTGTGGGAGTTGACCACTCAATGGAATCAATAAAATGAGCAAGATATGATGTTTTGGACGAATTATTAGGGACACTTAGAGGATGAATGAGCAGTAGCTAAAATGGAGTTAATTGTAGCAAATATTGTGTAGTTTGTGTTTCCCAAATTTGCGCTCTTATATCCTTGTAGAACTCAAGATATGGCAAAAATGGTGAAAGTAAGTTTTATAATCAGATTTGGAAAATAAAAGTATATAATATAAAATGAGCACTCAAGTAATATTATTATAAAATACATATATAAAACCCCCTAACTTATTATAATACTTATAAAATAAGTTATATACTATGATAAATAAGTATGACACTTTATAAAATTACAAACTCAAATGTTTTCTAAAGTTATAAAACTATATATAAGTTTTACGTCTTTTCGGTTAAAACCGAAAGATTAACGTTTTCGCCAAATAAAACTTAGACGTTCGGACCCGTCAAATGTAAACTTTTTATAACTCATCTAATGATATGTAAGTACATTTGACAAGTGAAAACCGATAAAACCCGAGCTTTATAACTTATGGACATTAACGGGCCAAAGTAGCCTTATTGGACTATTAACCCAACTAGTTTGGCTAAACAATAATGGACTTACTCATGGGCTTGACCCACTTGGGCCCAACATATGAGTATAGGCCTGGTATTAAAAGTATAAAATGAGCTAATATAATGTATTGGACTTTTAATGGGCTTATTGAGCCTTAATATATAAATAAGTTAAAACTAGTGTAACTAGTCAAAAATTTGACTAACACATAAAACTATAATGTGTATGAAGAGATGAAATCCCACTTGATAATCATCATACTTATGATGTCCTCATATATACATAACCATTATTTTTATAAAATCATTGGACAAGATTCTAAGACGAGTATTATTTGTCTAGGTTTCCGTGATTGAAGCACGTACCGTACATTCAAGACGTCGATAACCCGCCTTTCCCAATCAATGTGAGTTCATAGCCTCGCACTCATTTAAATGTTTTATGAAATGTTTTTTAAACTCGCGAGGGAGATAACATGTTAGGTTTAATAAAATAGGACACCAGTTGTCCCGATTATTTTCTTATTGATATGGACCTGAATGATTATATGACCCGATGAATGATTATATAACCCGATGAATGAAATGAAATGGATTATTATTAGTTAGGTTATGTCACTAAAATTCCAAATAGCATGAATTGTGAACTACCGGGATTTGGTAGACGCTTATGCATATAATAGTACTATTTGGGGAAGATCGCCCTAGTTCGCGCCTTGACGGTTGATCTCCGTCATGACACATTGATTGGCAAGCGAATTTATTTATAAGAAGATTTATATAAGCATGATTATTGTGACGACACACTGTTTTAGATGGGCAAATGAATTTCGGGTTAGCTACCCGTTGTTTGTTAGACTAAGGTAGCAATGTCATGCGGCTTATAATGATCCAATATTGAAACTACTGATGTACGAATTGAATTATAATTTATTTCTTGACTAGCAATAAAGGGTCTTATTATTGATATTATGTTCATGTTTTGGTTTTACATAACCATTATCATATAACGGTTTTTATTAAACTTTATACAACGTTATAAAACGTATTGTATGATGTTTTTTTACGACAATGGTTCGTATAATGGTTTTGAAGGCATAAGCATATATTATGATTTACGACAAAGAGTTGTATAAAATGTCATTGGCCTATTTTATGGCCTATTACAAAGATTTGTACACAATGATTTTCGGTAATAATTATATACCGATGATATATTAATGGTTTTTATTAAACTCTATGAATTCACTCGGCATTTTCGCTGACCTTTTAACATGTTTTATCTCAGGTACTTGAAGTTAATTCTCGGGAAGACGACAAGAATTTATGGCCCGTATTCAAATAAAATTTCCATTCAAATGTTTTGTAGAATTGTATAAAATACTATGCCTTGGGACCTATGTAATTTGATATTTATGAATGGAAAATGCTTTATTATTAAACGACTCGATTTTCAAGCGTTGTCTATGATCTGAGTAATGTGATATCCCGTAACACCAACGACTCTTCCGCTGAACTAAATTATGAATATTTGGGGGTGCTACAGTTTGGTATCAGAGCTCTCGTTATAGAGAACGAAAGATTTTTAAAACCGAGGTTTTGAATAAAATATTTCAAAAACCTTTTAACCATAAATATTTTTAAATAAATATTTTGAGTAAAATGTTTAAAAATCTTTTGACTATAACATTGCCGAAGAATTCACAAGTTACCGGCAAGGCCAGACTGAGAAGTGTTATTTTAATATATATATATATAACTTGGATTATATATATATATATATATATATATATATATATATATATATATATATATATATATATATATATATATATATATATATATATATATATATATATATATATATATATATATATATATATATATATATATGATGTAATTTGATTACATGATTGTTATGATTATTTTAATACTTATACGAGGTATTTATACGACGTAGATTGTCACAAGAAACCCTAACTCCCCTAGAAAATCAATCGAAGCTATTTCTGTAGGAATTCTAGCTATTCTAGATCTAAACCAAGTTGTCTATGTTCATAGTCCCAACGAAATGGTTGATATTCGTAGAAATGTTGATATTAGTTGATTATGATCTTGAAGAAGAATTGGCGAGATTAAATCTGATATCGATGTCATGACAATCTTTCCTTATAGAGTGGAATTTGACAAAACCTTACCACCTGGAAAGGTGTCATCTAATTCGGTGTCACCCAATTCTTAAATTTGAAATCGAAAAGGTGAATGTTGCACCTGAGTTTGTCATTGGAACCATTACCCAAAAGCCTCATGCCACTAGTACATTTCTGAGAAATCTAATTGAATATGTGAGTCATTTTATACTAGTGACTCATTTGATAACTATTATTGTAAGAGCTATAGGATTGTAAATTAAAGTGTTGTTCATATCAAGCTTTTATTGCCCTTTCAAGGTCTAAGAATAAGATTGTAAGTATTGGAAAATGAGGTAGGATGTCGCATTGAGTATAAGATTGATTGAAACTTGAATAAAGTAAAATTTAACTCGTATATAATAAGAAATTGTTAAGAGGAAGTCGTTGAGTCCTGTGATTGAATTATAAGGTTTTAAATGATTTTTGGTTAGTGTTAAGGGTTGTTCCTAGGCCATTGTCCAATGACGAGGATGCCCAGTGTCCAAGAAATAAATTGAAGAAATCTTCTTCTGAATCGGGACCGATGGATCTTCAGGGACAGGTGGAACACCTAATGACTCTTGTAGATTAGTATTCATTGTGGTTCTTTTAAAATTCCTAACTTAACTGAGACATCAGTTGGTAGGTTGAGTTCTTCGAATTGTATGACATGGCAACATGTAATGTGTTACTGTACAATTTTGACTTGTTTGTGATTAATGAAAAGACTACCTTTGATTGCTAAATCCTACATGTATCGATGTTATCTATCTTTTATTGCTTCTTCCTAATGCTCGCATTAGTGATGCAACCATTGAACAAGTACTCATCTCGATTTGGGTTATACCAAAAAGAAAGTGCAAAAATGTTTTGTCAAATATTTATCAAATGATTTTTTTGAGGAATCATTCCCTTATACCAAGATCATTTAACTAAACTCCCTTTGGAGTAAATGTTTGTGTATACCTCAAGACAACCTAAGAGGGATTGAGGAAACCATTTAAACCATGTCTTGGAATTTGAAACGACAATTTTTGCTTTTCAACTAAGAAAATTCAGACCAACGTATAAACAAAGATTTTTCTAACATTTACTTATCTTATTAATTATTTTCGACAAATCAACAAAAATCGTGTTAACTAAATTCAAATTGATTTTTGAACATTTTTCTATAATTGGACGAACTGAGAAATTTAAAACTTTTTACGTTTACGTCTCGTAAAATCAAATATTTATTATTTAATTAATAGTAATATTTATCGACGCGTCGGATTGAGCAAAACTAATAAAGATGATAGTTGAGACGAAACTAAAACTTAGAAAATATGAAGAAAGAATTTCTGAGTGAACTGTGGTCATGATAATTATTTCATCAGGGAAAATGAATGCAGATACTGACACATTATGTTGAAATGATAAAGAAGCAATTAGGATGTGTTCCTTAGTAATGACTGTGCAAAACAATTTGCCCGAGCAATTTAGAAATAACTGATGCTTGTAAGAAGGATAATATAGATAATAAAAAGGGGTTCACGGCTAATGTGAACCATTAGAAATGAGAGCCGATGGCGTTAAAAGTTTAAAAGGCCGCTTATGGTTGCCTAAATATGGAGGATTTCGAGTTTTAATTATGTTGGAATATCATAAGTCTAAGTATTCTATTCATGCCATTTCTGATTAAATGTATATTTATCTGAAGAAGTTGTACTGATGGCCAAATTATGGTGGCAAACATCGCCTCATACATTAGTAAATATCTAACTATTGAAAAGGTCAAGGCTGAACACTAAAAATCCATAAGGATTTCTTCTATAGCTTTTTATTCATGTTTCGAAATAGAATAGAATCACCATGGATTCTTATCACAAATTGACTCTTTTGTATTTAAAGGAGTTGTGTAAGAATGGTGTGCCTGTATCGATCATCTCTATCAATATCCTCGCTTTGCATCGAACTCCTAAAGATTTCCTTAGAAGTCATTGGGAAAGAGTTTTGATGAGAGTACTGTTTACCACCCCAATCGAAGGGACAGGTAAAGTAACGATACAAACACTAGAAGTCTTGTTTATGTTTGAATAATTGACCTTTGGTAATGAACGAGATAATCGTTTTCCTTTGGAGAGATTATTATTGATAATTATCGTATTAGGATCGAGATCGAATCTTGTGAGGATCTATATAAAGAGCATCTGTAGGCAGGAATTGGGATGAAGATACCTGACATACACCCATTGTGAGTTGGACATATCTTTTAGGTTTAAGGTTGCCTATGACGACAAACCTAAGCTTACAAAATACCCGACCCACGAGACCTGAAATGATTGTTGAAATTAGGATCTGATTATTGACTGCCAGTAGAGGGCAGGAGGTTATGTGTGACAACCGTGGTTTTGAGGTTCGTCACATGGTCTTATTTTAAGGTTAATTTATGTGTGACTATGTGATTTGCGTGTTTACATGTTATTTTGCGTGAACGAGGTTGGTGTGGATATCGTTTATGGGTATAAAGTACTCATAAGCAAATCGAGGAACGGTTATTTCATGTTCATGAGCTAACAAATTAGTGACTATGAAATGAAATGGTGTTATTTTGGTGTTTTACGTATACGTATAAGTATTATAGTAAATCATATTTTTTTATGATTTGGGGTTTAGCATTTAGAGGTCTCGGGTAAGGTGTTTAGTCATGTGAGTATTTTTCGGGATGGTTTTAAGTCATTTAGGACTTAGTTATAAAGTTTATTTCAAAATTTAAGATTTTTTTTAAAACTGTATATTTTACGTTTTTTCGGTATACGCGTAAAATTGACTAGTTTTAAGGTTTTAAGGTTTCGGAGGCTTTAGGAGCAGAAATAAATAAGGTAAATTAAGGTATTATTAATAATATATTAATAAGTCTTAAAAAGAAAAAAAATAAAAAAAATATATATATGAATCGGGTTTTAAACCGACTAGAAAAGAAAAAGAAAGGATAATGGGCCAAAAGACCCAACTTGAGCCCAATTTGGAAAAGCCTTTTTAATAAAACATATAAATATCATGTTTATATCACAAAAATCAGTTTTTCATTAATTTTCTCCCCTTTTGGCCAAATTTTTACAAGCCCTAATTTAGGGATTCATCAAAAATAATTTTCTTGAAGATTTGAGGTAAAAATCTTGATTTAATTCTTATAGTTTTCTTGTTTTATAGCATTAAGGCTTCAAGTTTTATGTAATCAATTTACATGATGGATTAGAGTTCTTAATAGATATGTAATTAGGGGTTTTATAACAATTAACATGATTAGGATAATGATTGATGATTATTAGTGATGTTAATTAGGGTTTAATCATGTTTAAATTCGTTTTTAAAAACTGGGCAGATTTTTTAGTCACTTGTATTGATCATGTCTAGAGTTATACAAACTCTTATTTTGCGATCCAAGCATCCCTGAATAGGTAATTGAAGTGGCTTTAGAATGCAAGAAACGAGAACTAAATTGGAGGTCGGGAGGTAGGCCAAAAACAGGTTACAACAATCAGAGGTCAAAACAGTTTTGAAATCAGTCGGGTTTAATTTAACGTTTTAAGGTGATTGGGGTACTTAGGCGTACACTTGAGCCCTATAATTAGCATGGGTGTTGGTTTATATATTAAATAAGAGACCTGAAGGGTGGCTAAGCAAATGGGTTAGGGTAAGACCCCCTAATCATAACAAACGTTTTCTATGTTCAAAATCGGTAAAATGCGGATAGGCAGAAGTATATATATATATATATATATATATATATATATATATATATATATATATATATATATATATATATATATATATATCGGGGCCTTAACAGTAGCTTGAAGGTTGGAACAAAAGGGAGGAGTTAGCTAACATATGTAAGGGCATAGGGTTTCCTTTACAGAGATCATGGATATGGTTAGGTGGGCGTTTGGCTTATAATTTGAGACCTAAAAACCGGGATTGTTTTGGGTAAAATGTTAACGGGACGGGTTATGAAGTAAACTAAGTTAAGGGCTTTATAGAGGGGTGTAATGATATGCTTAGAGCATATAAATGAGGTATATATATGGGAGAAGGTTAGATGTCCATCATATGTTGATGAGCCATTTTAGTGTTTGGTTCATGTTTTGATTGTGTGTTTTTGTTTGTTAGCTTTTTGCTAGTGCGCGGACTTTTGGAGAAGCTCAATCAGGTGAGTTTCATAGTCCCATGTCTTTTAATGATTTTGACTTCCAGATGGGATGGAAGAGACACTGTTTGGTTTTATAACTTATGATGTGAATGTTTTATGATTGGTAATGGACTTGTGTGTACACTTATGTGATTAATTGCTATGTGATTCTTGATTGTGTTTATGACTTGGATCGGGGCACACGTACCGTCTCAGTTATTGTGGTTTGACTTGGTACCAAGGGGATGTTGACAAGGCGGGCCTTGGGGAGGTACATAGATGTGTGAGCATCTATGGGACCAATGGATAATGATAAGGCGGGGCCTTGGGATTGGTACATAGGTGTATGGGCGCCTATGGTACAATGGTGTTTGGTAAGGCTGGGAGCCTTGGATTTAGTTTGGAATGATTAATCTTGAATGTTAGTTGTAAATGCATACTTGTAGCACATTGTCCATATGTTTAGTGGTTTATGGTTGTTCACAGCTTATTATAATCTATTTTTGGTTGGAGTCTAAACCTATGACTCTCACCAACATTATGTTGACGTGTTTTAGTGTCTCTTTCAGGTGATAGAGTGGTTAAGCGTGAGAACATATGTGGCTAGGATTGGAGTCGCATAGGAATGCATTTAGAAGGAGATCCTCGTTCCTTCTTAGTTTATTTTTCTGTTTGTTTCAATAAGTGATACTATGAACCTATATGTTGTTTTGTTTGTGTTATTTGTTTGTCTTGGGTAAGAGGTAGGACTGTTACCTACTTACCTAGACTCCTGCATTGATGAGATATTGTCATGACATTTGTGTCACCTTTTATGACATTTATAATTCATATAGTTCTCTCTATGGACACGCTATTGTTGTGGTGATATCCATGCGTCGCGTCCCATATTCCGCCATGGTGGGGTGTGACAGAATGGTATCAGAGACAATGGTTATAGAGAATTAAGTTGCCTAGTCTAGTAACCTAATTTATAGCTTAAGGGTCCCTGAATATAGGCGTCATAGGAGTATGTGTGTATTTTATATTAATTAAAGTTTTCTGGATGCTATTGGTTTTTACTTGCGATGTTTGTTAAGTTTTGACTAGTATGGGTTGAACCATAGTATTTCATACTTAGCCACATGTTATTTTCTTTTCGGGGTGTGACTAGTGCTGGTTGAACCAAAATCATCCACGCTAGTCATTGTCGTATTTTGCTTAAATTGTATATTATAGTACATAATTTGGTACATGGTAGTTTCTATCTTTTGTTGGGTTATTTTATGTACCTGAGGTATAGTATTTTTCTTTTGATGTTTAAGTCATCTTCCTTAAGAATCATGTGGTGGTTCGAGTTATTAGGAGTAGGTGGATATGAATGATTTTAAGCTGTTTCCACTCTTATGGGCGACATGACTAATAACTGATTATGTTTTCGTTTTGGATTTAGTCTATGTTGTTTTAGCTAGACTTTGGATTTATGTATTTCAAGAGTTTGACTATGTTATTTTAATGGATGGAGTTTTGGACTTTATTGTTTATGTGGTTATGAGCTTATGTGAGTAGATGGATATATGTCTTATGAGCTGTATTAATTCTTATAAGTGTCATCATAGGAGGGAGTGCATTGGGGAAAAGGGTAATTGTATAAGTATGGTGGTCAACATAGTTATACAAGTACCATAACTCCAATGGATTCCTAAGTATGATTGCATGAAAGTGGGTTAATACATGCTTGTATAGTAGATGTAGACGGATTTAAGTATATGTATCCCGATATGCCTATATATGTATGATCCCCTATAATTATCGTTTGTATCCTTAGGAGGGTGGCTAGCTCGCTTCTTTTTAGATATTCAACCTCCGTTGTGGCGTATTCTTCGAGTTTCCTATTTCACGTGTCCGTTTTAAAATGGTGTTCTTCGTTTTAAGTCTACTGAAATAACTTGGGATTTCTTTTGAGATAATGAAATCTTTTGTGTTGGGTCTTACATTTCTTTTGGTCGGTATATATTGAAAAAAAGGGACTTGGAAATCTACTATAGAGTTAGATAGTTGGTTGTATTCGGTAAAATAAGGGTAAGGTGTTGGAGTCGTGTTTGAAACAAGTGTAACATAAGATTTTTTTAATCAACACTTATTTATTTTAAATTCTAAAAGACTTTCTTTAAAATAAAGTGAAATAAAATTTCTTTCTACTTAAATAGTTTATATAAGTAAGCTTAATCAATATACGTCATTTATAATTATTTATGCAAGACTAAACAAAGTTCATGAAAATTTCACATACATTTATTTGTTTCAATTTAAAAAGGATCGCGTTAATTACTAAGAGGATTATTTAGTTTTTTTTTAAAAACAAATAAAACTGTTTTGGTCATAACTTGTTCGTTTTTAAAGCTTTTTGGGTGATTCAAACGCCTAATACTATGTACTCGAAATGTACTTTTCAAATATTTGGTATGTATAGTCATGGGGGTGTCAGTAGCTTGATCGAAATTTTGGTACAAGTGACGGGTTCAAGGTTGAGTTTTGAATAGTAGTTTTTTTATGATTTGGGATGCAAGGGATACCTAGTCTTTAAGTTGAGTTTTGAGATCATCTAGAAGGTTGTTTGTAGATTGTTTGAGTCACATAGATGTGGTGAGGAAAGAAAAAAAATTCTTTTGGAAAAGTCGATCTTGTGCACGGTTTAAATAATATGTCGCGGGGCATAAGATGTTTTGGTTGCCATTAAATGTTTCTTGGATCATTTTTTCGTTGTAATGAGTCATTTGAATTGGTACATGTTTGAGTTTTCCTTTTGAGTTTTCGTAGTTTTGGTCTGTTTTAACTCGTGCACATGAAATATCGTTAGTTATCCGTGGGTTTGATTCGTTGATCGTATCTAGTAGATTCATGATGTAGTTTTGGGTTCGTATTGATTGGGAGCATGGAGGTACTGAGGTAGACATATGAAAGACTTGGTCACGCCTACACGATTAAGTAGGTGGCCCTAAGAGAATGGTCGAAATGCCCTTATTGGGGATGAAAGAGTTAAAAGTTCGTAGACGAACTAATGTGGTCATGAGATCTCTTAGGAGTGCCAAGGGAGATGAATAGAGATTTGTATAATGTATGGATATTGGCACAAGTAACGCGCCATAGAGAGTGTTAGAAGGAGATATAATACCTCAAAGGTATTTATGATTGTTCGTAAGGCATGTAAGTTTTCTGAAAATTTCCTGAGATTTAGTAGGTTTGCCTATTACTGTGAGGTAGAACCATAAATAGAGCAAGTAGGAGAAGTTAGAGGAGTTGTAGTTAGTGCCTTTCCAAGGAAATTGTTGATGGAATGATTTTAAGAGCAAGAATGGTTAGAAAATTCAACGGATGCAAGGTAAAATTTGAGTTGCTTAGTAGTAGATTGGCTGTGAAAAGCGGTTGAGTGGTCTGATAAGAGGAAGTATTGGTCTTTTAGAATACGTGTAGATTTTCACGAGTAGAACGAGGTATAAATTTATTCGTATTGCTTCTAAGAGAGGGTGCAAGGAGGACGTAGTTGAAACTGCTAAGGATGTTGTATGAACGCTTTGGGTTTACGGTTATGATTTTGGCTTCGCTGATGCGCTAGCAGTTTTCATGGAGTCAATGAATCGGGGGTGCATGACAATATATAAACGAGTTGTCATCGGTAGCATCGACGACATCTTGATCTACTCAAATCTAAGAAGGAGAGTGAGGCGAATTATGAGTTGGTTTTGGAGTTGTTAGGAAAGGGAATTATACGTGAGACTTTCAAGTGTGAGTTTTAGGATTAAGTTGGCCAGGACGAGTAGTCAGAGATGATGGCATATCGTAGAACCAGCAGAGGGAAAAGTGAAGAAGGGTGAGGAAGCGTTTTGGAGGCTGAAGAGGTGGATTGGATAATGACCAGATCTTGGAATTATCGGAAGGGCTGGATGAATTCACGAAGCATGACAATACGTGGAGCAAGGATTTGGATGTATAAGAGAATGACAAAGAAAGGCGGTTGTTTATACGTTGTGGGAACTAAAGATTGGAAGAACTAGATAGACTTAGTTAGTGGAGCTGGATTGTTATATCTGCCTAGAATGCTAGAGGCATTTGGGGTACGAGACGTAGAGAATGATCTATACAGATCATGAACGTCTCCAACACATATTTAATCATCTTGATTGAACATTTGGAAAAGGTGATGGGTGGAGTTAAGTGATAAAAGAAAATTGCAAGGCCAAGTACCATCTGGGAAAGGCAAGCATGGTTGATGAGACATGGAATAAGAAGAATGAAGTGAAGCTGAGACGAACTTGAGATATATGGATGACGTATTAGGGCGGTTTGGATGAAGGATGTAGGTTGCACGAGTTGAGTTGTCTAAAGAAGAGAACGCGTCAACATGTATGTTGTGTGGCTTGGACAATCATATGGAGAAAAGGGACGTAGACTATACTTCCTACATAGATAGGAGTAGCTTAGAAAGGGCGATGTAAGGACGAAGTTGGTGAAAGGGATACATAATGGGGTGGAGGAATAAGTACGACGAGAGTTGGGTGATAGTCGATAGACTGACTAATTCATCTCATATTTCAAGAGGAATGAGAAGTCACGTAGTTGAGAAGTTGGAAGGATTGCGTACGGATGTGATGGAATAGATGGTTTTGCGTAAAAGTTAGCCTAATGTGTATGGAATGCCTTATGAAGGATTATGGCAAGGGAATAAACGATGGGAAGCAAGCGTAGTATACCGTTGATAGACTAATGTTTGGTATGAGCATACTATAGGGGTAATTGAGAAAGACGCCTAGAGCATTGGCGTGAGATTTGGAGATAGTTGGAGAACGCATTATATTAGGAAGAATTCTCCTACAAAGAGAGAGTCACCGGTGAGAGGGGCATATTCCCCATTGATGAGATGTAAGGAATAAAGGAGGAAAAACCTAAATTATAAGCTAAAGACGGGATATAAGATGGTATGGAAATTAAGATTCTGGAGAGACAAGCAAAAATTAGTATGGAGGAAGAATGATTCGAGGGAGCAAGAGGTTGTGAAGACAGTGGGGTGATATTGAAGAGAAACCGTTAGAGCAAGAGGTTAGTAGTCACGAACAATGGAACGTCCACCTAGAGAAAAGGTGTAACACATGTTAGTATGAAGGATGGTTAGTTACTTGGTGCCGAGCATGGGAAAGCAAGGATGAGGTGGTGGTTATGACATGTTTCTTGTGAATATTATGGGAAGCTTTTGGTTATGCAATCCTGCATATACCATTGGATGTGTTTAAGGTTGGGAGAACTTCCAAATGATGGAAAATCCGTAGAGGATAGAAGCCGTTAGGTATGGTGATAGGAATTGTATTAGAAACTGTTGGAGTTAATTCATAGGAGATGAGGTGGATCACCGTTACAGTGGGATGAAGTTAGAAGCGGCCAACGTATTGGACCAGAGGTGGATCGGAAAACTATAGAGGTGGTGGTAGTGACTAAGTAGAGGTTGAAAATAGCAAAGAACCGACAAGAGAGCTATGCGGACAAGAGGCGTAAGCCGTTGAGATTTGAGATAAAGTTATGCTAAAGGTTTCACTATAGAAAGGGGTGATGCGGTTTGGAAAGAAAAGGGAAGTTATCACCTAGATTTGTGGGTCCATTTGAAATCCTTGAAAGGATTGGGCTAGTGGTGTATAGGTTGAGATTACCGGAGGAATTGAGTAGTGTCTATGACGTATTTCATGTATCAAACTTGAGGAAATGCTTAGAAAGAACTGACTTGTAAGTACCGTTAGATGATATTAGTATGGATACGAGTCTTCGTTTTATCGAAGAGCCGATAGAGATTTTGGGTCGTGAAGCTAGGACGTTGGATAAAAAGGGTAATATACCGTAGTTATGGCTAGATGGAATTTGGAACGTGGACTAGAGTTCACGTGGGAACGGGAAGGATTTATGAGGAGTAACTATCCTCAGCTAATTGATAATGACGATCCTAAGGAGTAAATCTCGGGACGAGATTTCTATTAGGAGGGATTGATGTGACAACCGTGGTTTTGAGGTTCGTCACTTGGTCTTATTTTAAGGTTAATTTATGTGTGACTATGTGATTTGCGTGTTTACATGTTATTTTGCGTGAACGAGGTTGGTGTGGATATCGTTTATGGGTATAAAGTACTCATAAATAAATCGAGGAACGGTTATTTCATGTTCATGAGCTCACAAATTAGTGACTATGAAATGAAATGGTGTTATTTTGGTGTTTTACGTATACGTATAAGTATTATAGTAAATCGTATTTTTTTTATGATTTGGGGTTTAGCATTTAGAGGTCTCGGGTAAGGTGTTTAGTCATGTGAGTATTTTTCGGGATGGTTTTAAGTCATTTAGGACTTAGTTATAAAGTTTTTTTCAAAATTTAAGATTTTGTTTAAAACTGTATATTTTACGTTTTTTCGGTATACGCGTAAAATTGACTAGTTTTACGGTTTTAAGGTTTCAGAGGCTTTAGGAGCTGAAATAAATTAAGGTAACTTAAGGTATTATTAATAATATATTAATAAGTCTTAAAAAGAAAAAAAAATAAAAAAATATATATGAATCGGGTTTTAAACCGACTAGAAAAGAAAAAGAAAGGATAATGGGCCAAAAGACCCAACTTGAGCCCAATTTGGAAAAGCATTTTTAATAAAACATATAAATACCATGTTTATATCACAAAAATCAGTTTTTCATTAATTTTCTTCCCTTTTGGCCAAATGTTTACAAGCCCCAATTTAGGGATTCATCAAAAATAATTTTCTTGAAGATTTGAGGTAAAAATCTTGATTTAATTCTTATAGTTTTCTTGTTTTATAGCATTAAGGCTTCATGTTTTATGTAATCAATTTAAATGATGGATTAAAGTTCATAATAGATCTGTAATTAGGGGTTTTATAACAATTAACATGATTAGGATATTGATTGGTGATTATTAGTGATGTTAATTAGGGTTTAATCATGTTTAAATTTGTTTTTAAAAACTGGGCAGATTTTTGAGTCACTTGTTTTGATCATATCTAGGGTTCTACAAACTCTTATTTTGCGATCCAAGCATCCCTGAATAGGTAATTGAAGTGGCTTTAAAATTCAAGAAAAGAGAACTAAATTGGAGGTCGGGAGGTGGGTCAAAAACAGGTTACAACAGTCGGAGGTCAAAACAGTTTTGAAATCAGTCGGGTTTAATTTAACGTTCTAAGGTGATTGGGGTACTTAGGAGTACACTTGAGCCCTCTAATGAGCATGGGTGTTGGTTTATATATTAAATAAGAGACCTGAAAGGTGGCTAAGCAAATGGGTTAGGGTAACTAATCATAACAAACTTTTTGTAAGTTCAAAATCGGTAAAATGCGGATAGGCAGAAGTATATATATATATATATATATATATATATATATATATATATATATATATATATATATATATATATATATATATATATATATATCAGGGCAAAAGGGAGGAGTTATCTAACATATGTAAGGGCATAGGGTTTCCTTTAAAGAGATCATGTGTATGGTTAGGTGGGCGTTTGGCTTATAGTTTGGAGACCTAAAAACCGGGACTGTTTTGGATAAAATGTTAACGGGACGGGTTATGAAGTAAACTAAGTTAAGGGCTTTATAGAGTGATGTAATGAGATGCATAGAGCATATAAATGAGGTATATATACGGGAGAATGTTAGATGTCCATAATAGGTTGATGAGCCATCTTAGTGTTTGGTTCATGTTTTGATTCTGTGTTTTTGTTTGTTAGGTTTTTGCTAGTGCGCGGACTTTTGGAGAAGCTCAATCAGGTGAGTTTCATATTCCCATGTCTTTTAATGATTTTGACTTCTAGATGGGATGGAAGAGACACTCTTTGGTTTTATAACTTATCGCTGTGAATGTTTTATGATTGGTAATGGACTTGTATGTACACTTATGTGATTAATTGCTATGTGATTCTTGATTGTGTTTATGATTTGGATCGGGGGACATGTACCGTCTCAGTTATTGTGGTTTTACGTGGTACCAAGGGGATGTTGACAAGGCGGGGCCTTGGGGAGGTACATAGAGGTGTGAGCATCTATGGGACCAATGGATAATGACAAGGCGGGGCCTTGGGATTGGTACATAGGTGTATGGGCGCCTATGGTACCATGGTGTTTGGCAAGGCTGGGAGCCTTGGATTTGGTTTAGAATGATTGATCTTGAATGTTAGTTGTTAATGCATACTTGTAGCAATTGTTCATATGTTTAGTGGTTTATGGTTGTTCACATCTTATTATAATCTATTTTCGGTTGGAGTCTAAACCTATGACTCTCACCAACATTATGTTGACGTGTTTTAGTGTCTCTTTCAGGTGATAAAGTGGTTAAGCATGAGAACATATGTGGCAAGGATTGGAGTCGCGTAGGAATGCATTTAGAAGGAGATCCCCGTTCCTTCTTTGTTTATTTTTCTGTTTGTTTCAATAAGTGATACTATGAACCTATATGTTGTTTTGTTTGTGTTATTTGTTTGTCTTGGGTAAGAGGTAGGACTGTTACCTACTTACCTAGACTCTCCTGTATTGATGAGATATTGTCATGACATTTGTGTCACCTTTTATGACATTTCTAATTCATATAGTTCTCTCTATGGATACGCTATTCTTGTGATGATATCCATGCGTCGCGTCTAATATTCCGCCATGGTGGGGTGTGACATTATGTGAATATGAAATGTAGATCTTGAAGTGCCGGATGGGTAGCGAAGTTATGCCAAAAAAAATTCACCCTGAAAAAGTGAATTGATGATCTGAAAGATCATGGGAAATAAGTCCCCGTTGTATGGGACCATTGAGATAATGTAAAAAGTTGGTTTGAAAGGCATATAAGCTGGATCTACCCTAGGACTTCAAGGGCTGCGTGAATTATGTGCGTATATTGAACTTGATAAAATATTTATCAATTGAAAATCTGATTACTTTTTAATGAAGTTTGGATCGGCAAAAAGTTGCATTTATCAAAAACCCGTGAACATCATGGATAGATAAAGTAAGTCAACATTAAGTCTGATCGTATTCCCGTAGTTATGTTTGATGAAACTCGCGTATTGTAATGAATTACACTTGAGAGAAAAGACCGAATGTGGAGGAAATGCCCACATGTCTTGATTCTATAAGAAGTGAGTAGTAAGATTAATCGATCTTTGAGGACAAAGATCCTCTTTAGGGGTAACTGCTGTGACAATCCGTCAATTTATGATCGATATTTTATTCTCAAGTATTATTTAAAATCATTATTTTAATGTTATATTATGAACTCACTCATTTTTGGGAAGAAATTTGGGTTTACACCTTAAAGTAGCATCGACTACGTCTAAACCGGAGAACTCTATGTTATGTGCTAACGTTTACATACACCGTTTTTTGTGACAGTCCGACTTTTCAGGAAATAAATTTATTCTCGAATATTATTTTGGAATTTTAATTTGTGTTGGTTCATAAACTCACAAATTTACGGGATGAAATTAGGATTTTACGTGCATAATTTAGCGTCTTTCACGACTAAACTAGAAACCCTAGGTTTACGTATTTACGTTTTTGAACTCCATTTTTATGAGACAATTTTTATTAGATTCTTTTTGTATCGTAGATTCATAATTTATAAAAACGTTTTTCGTAAGACGACCCGAGGGCACGTATATCGAGGAAAATAGAATCGAGGAGTACCCGTAAATTAGTGGGGATGAAACAAGTTTACACTTGTCTTACCCCCACTATGGGTGGCCAAGACTTAGCCAAAACACCATGTGTGGTGTCATGTTTACATACACACTAAGGACACATGTCCTTAGTGCTATGCAAAACCACTTAAACATGAAACTAGCTAAACACAAACCATTTACACACATGCAAACCAAGTTTTTCAATCTCTCCTCCCCTCTCTTTATGAACGTCCAACCCACCCTAAATCACCATCTTCATCATCAAATTTAACCATGAACTTTACATACAATCTACATATGTTGATCCCCATTTGAAAAGATGAAGATTGGAGGTGATTTTAACATATAAAAAGGAGTTTTCATGGAGGTCTTTGGGCTAATTTTCAAGAAGGAGTTTAGGGCTGATTTCATAGAGGTGTTCATCCATTTGAAGGACCCAAGAAGTTGTCTTAAAAGGTTGAAGATTTGGTGGCAAGATCAAGCCTTGATTCATCCAATATCTCATCCTTTCCGTCATATAGATTGATATAGAGATCAAATTCTTTCTATCACCCTATTGTTTTGAATATGTATTTATGTATTTTCTTCAAAAATATATATGTATATGATGATGAATGATGATCAAAGTATTATGTGGGGATCTTGTGTTGATAGACTAGGTTAAAAAGACTAAAATCTACATGTAAACATGTTAAAATCTTGACTAAAATTATGGGCTGTATAAAACAGTAAGTAACCATATTATAACTTGATAAAATGACTTGAGTTAATGAATATACAGTAACGTATATGATTTTTACATGTGTGGGAGTTGACCACTCAATGGAATCAATAAAATGAGCAAGATATGATCAAAATGCTATTAAGGTTCAAATCAGTATAGTCTGTTTTGGATGAATTATTAGGGACACTTAGAGGATGAATGAGCAGTCTCTAAGAAGGAGTTAATTGTAGTACATATTATTTATTTTGTACTACCCAAATTTGAGCTTTTATCTCCTTGTAGAACTCAAGATATGGCAAAAATAGTGAAAGTGAGTTTCATAATCAGATTTGGAAAATAAAAGTATATAATATAAAATGAGCACTCAAGTAATATTATTATAAAATACATATATAAAACCCACTAACTTATGATAATAATTATAAAATAAGTTATATACTATGACAAATAAGTATGACACTTTATAAAATTACAAACTCAAATGTTTTCTAAAGTTATAAAATTATATATAAGTTTTACGTCTTTTCGGCTAAAACCGAAAGATTAATGTTTTCGCCAAATAAAACTTAGACGGTCGGACCCATCTAATGTACACTTTTTATAACTCATCTACTGATATGTAAGTACATTTGACAAGTGAAAAACGATAAAACCCGAGCTTTATAACGTATGGACATTAGCGGGCCAAAGTAGCCTTATTGGACTATTAACCCAACTAGTTTGGCTAAACACTAATGGGCTTAATCATGGGCTTGATCCACTTGGGCCCAAAATATGAGTATAGGCCTGGTATTAAAAGTATAAAATGAGCTAATATAATGTATTAGACTTTTAATGGGCTTATTGGGCCTTAATATATAAATAAGTTGAAACTAGTATAACTAGTCAAAAATTTGACTAACACATAACACTATAATGTGTATAAAGAGATAAAATCCCACTTGATCATCATCATACTTATGATATCATCATATATACATAACCATTATTTTTATAAAGTGATTGGACAAGAGTCTAAGACGAGTATTATTTTTCTAGGTTTCCGTGATTGAAGCATGTACCGTACATTCAAAACGTCAATAACCCGCCTTTCCCAATCAATGTGAGTTCATAGCCTCGCACTCTTTTAAATGTTTTATGAAATGTTTTATAAACCCGCGAGGGAGATAACATGTTAGTTTTAATAAAATAGGACACCAGTTGTCCCAATTATTTACTTATTGATATGGACCCGAATGATTATATGACCCGATGAATGATTATATGATCCGATGAATGAAATTGTAAAACCCGCACGCTTTTATCATGAACAATACATATATGATCGTATGTACATGATTAGAACTTTACTTATTTAGCACGTGTACGTTTTACGAATAGGAATTACAAGTATTACGTACGTGTTATTACACGATAAGTATTTATTTACATATTAAGACTCGATAATTAGTTCAATAATAATTATAATCACGAACATACGAACATGAAATTATGAACGTAAATAATCACGAACCTATTATTATGTGTTTACGTATATTTATCACGATTACGTATAAATATTTATTACGACACGAACGATAGATAATTAAATCACGTAAACACGACACGAGAACACGTAAATAATTAGAACACGGGAATAACAACGGGTTTCCCCTTCCGGGGCCCACATACCACGAAATTAGGGAAAAAGGAAGGGGCCAAGCCCACTTTTGATTTAACTAAAACAAGGAAAAAGGGAAAACATAGTTTCATATTACAAGATTTCACAAAATATTAAAACCCTAGCCCATTTTTCCTCTCTCTCTTTGGCCGCCGGGTATAACACCACTAACGGTGGTTGTTTGTTGATTTTTGGTTATTCAATTCAAGAGATATTCGTTCGTGTTATCATCCTCGTTTGATTCACGCATTGGTAATCCTATAACCTTTTCTTTTTAATTCTTTTATTAATTAATAACACATAAAATCATGGGGTTATAAAAACAAGTAATAGATGTTAATTAAACATGGGGGTAAAATTAATTAAGGGTTTAAGGGGTGTTTGTTTGTGGCCGACGCAAGAACCGAGCCCCAAGGGGGTCTCGGCCTGTTTTGATTTGCACCAACCGAGACCTCAAGATCTCGGTGTGGTGGTCTTGTGTCTCGGCAGCAGGAGGAAAAGGGACCCCGACCTTGGTCGGGTTATGTTTTGGCTCGGGTGGGTCTCGGCTAGAACAAGGAAACAACCACCGGCTTATGCCGGTGGCTAAATATGGAAATCAGGGGGAACTTTATGTAAAACCCGTAAAAATAAGGTCATAATTTAATTATATTTTCAATTATTTTGAAGTATTTTATAACGTTAAATACTATTATGCTTAACGGTTTAAGTTGAAACCGATATTAAATATTATATTTTAATATATTGACGAGTAACGAGGACTACTAGTGATCGCGATACCGACGGATGCCAAAAATTTTATATTTTATTATCGATCGTTTCGATATTTAATATTTTCGATGATATCGTTTTAATTACGTATCGAGTCGTTATATTATTATTTTTCGTGTGCGTTTAAACTTTTAAGTATTTTTACGAAACCCGAGTCCCGTAAATATTTTCAAAATTGACTAATAATTATTTCCCGCTTTTTAGCTAACTATTTTCATTTTTAGCCACAACTATTGCTAAATTGCAACCAAGGTCTCTACCCCACTATATATAAACCCAAATCAAAGACACACACACCATTTCACCACTTAAATTTTTTCACTCATCCTCTCTTTCTCTCTCTATATTTCCTAAACACCACCACCCTACCAAAACCAAACTTTGATCCAATTTTACTCAAAATATATTATGATCTAACAAAAAACAATTGAAGACCACATCCTAGAATTTGAAGGGGATTCTTTTGATACCATTCTCATCAACATGCATGAACTTTGAAATTTTGATCAATAATCTTGGTGAGTAAAATTGTTAGATGATGTTGCATGTGATTATCTAGTGATAATCATGTGTAGATCATGTTATTTTTGTAAAGAAAATATATTTTTGATTTTGGGTTTTTGATTTTGATGATGATACAAGTGTTAGGATGGGTTTATGATGATATTAAGATGTTAGAATGATGATAAAAGTTGTTGGTTTTGATCAAAAACTTGATTTTGTAAGAGATTTTTATAGTCAATTTTAGGCAGTAGGTTTGAAGCTAATTTCGAGGGTCTTAAGTCTGAATATAGGTTGATATTATCGGATTATGTCGTAGAGAATTTCGTTAGCTTCGATTTGGTATAAGGTAGGCCTTCCAACTCCAAACGAGGTGGAAGATACACTAGTTTGATTTTCGTGTACTGGGAGACGAGTGTTGACACAATCCGAAAATTGTTGTCGATATTTGGATCGAATCTCGTGGACTATAAAATGAGTTTCAAAATGATTCAAGGGCTTTTCTCAGGCTCCAAGTTTAGTATTTTGAGTCTATTTTTAGAATCAAGTGGCGGTTTTACAAATGGAGTTGTTTAGAATGGTCAAAATGGTTTCGTAAGTCAAGGTCGCTAAACTGTCCGGATTTTGTGATTCAAAGATGAGTCGGGCAGGGAACTTTAGAAGTAAAATCTTTTAATGGCCTCTTGGGAGGACTTTCTACATATATTAGGTGAGTTCTCTGAGTAGTATAATAATAAGTTGATATTTCTAAGTATGGGAAAACGGCTTGGACATTCGGTATGTTCCGGCAGATTTTTATTAAAGGCGTAGAATAATAAAATGAATATATAGGAGAGTGTAATAGTATCACTTGTATCGTTTTCTCTCGATTTTGTCGTGATTTTATGAGTCGAGTTTTATATTCTTATGTATGGGTTATTTCTCGAGTCTATTATTAATGAACGCACCTCATTTGATAGGTTGCGGTTCTCGTGTTTGAAAGACATCATCTATCGTCGGCGATCGTCTCATTACCATTATTGGCTAAGGTGAGTCTATAGCCTCGCTTTATACTAGTTATTAAATGATTTTAAACCCGCGAGGGGGAATACATGTTTTATAAACTTAGAACACAATATTTTTATGGTATGCTTTGTCCCTCTATGAATGGACCCGTGGTTGCCTTTAAATTGCATTAAGTGATTGCCTTTGTTAAAACCTCAATTATGGACCGTTAATTAACCTATGATGGGTTAACCGCTAGTACAATTAATAGATCTATGGGGGAAGCCGCCCTAGTTCAGTTTTTGTGGACTTGTCATAGAAGCTTAGGCCCGACCTCCACACTGTTTGAGCATATTGTATTGAGAAGTCAGGTATACGGCAATGTACCATTAATCTAGAGGTAACCGACAATTAATAAATCTCCTGTCTTATCAGACCTCTAAAGGGAGTGTCTAAGGGCTCGGTTCCATGAGCTTATTGCAATTTATGCTATATACAATTATTATTGTTGATGCAAATTATTATTTGATGCTTATAAGCATGCCACAAACTTATAATCTTTGCTTGTGTTCAAATTGATTACATAAACCTATATATTCACTCGGCATTTTTGCTGATTGTTTTACTCACATGTATTTCAGGTAATCAAGAAGTGGAAGCTTGGAGGTCACAGGGAATGAAGTTGTGCACTGCTTTTGTTGTTCAAACTCTTTGATTTATTTATCCTTCCATTTTTAAAACAAACCAATATGTTGTTTTAACTTATATTTTGGTAACGATTACTTGGGACTACGCTACTCTGACAAATGTTTTAGGAACGATAAATCTAAAACGTCTCTTTTCGAGTCGTTCTTTATAAATTATGTGTTGTTGTATCATTGTTTAGCACCCAAAGATGGATTCCGCTGCGTGTAAATTTGGGGGTGTTAAAGATTGGTACCAGAGGCATGAGTTATAGAGAACTAGGTCTTTTTCTAAAAACCTAAACTATAACTGTCAGTTTTTATTTTTCAAAGAGTCGGTGCACATGATTTTGCGTGACTTCAGGTTCAAGCTACTTCTGGGATTACAACTTTAGTATACATTATTATGTATGCCTTATTGCTAAGTATTTCTAAATAAATACTATAATCCTTTATCGATATATATTTATGTCGTTAAACTTTTCGATAAAAGTTTATCATTTATTAATGATTAACTTAAATAAATACAATGCATTTCAAGATCTTTCTGTATTTATTTTTGAAGTATTTAAATTGCCTTTATTGAAAAATTTTTATATTATGACCTTACATAACTTCATCTACGCGCGTCACTTTCATTGTTTAACCCTTTGTGATATCTATATAGATATTCAAATCGTCTTCCGGCTATTTTTGCTTGGACGTCTTTTAACGTAATCTCTAGACCATTGTGTAGCTCAATGTGTCCTTGGAATAGAATAACCGCTATCGTGTGAGTCATACATTTCGAAACATTTCTTAAAATAGTGTTGAATAATACCATGGTTTTTCATAATATTTTGTTTATTTTTATCATCGTTTTACACGACATGCGAAGATTTAATTCGTTGACATTTATATGTATCGACTCCGAAGTGTATTGTTCACTTATATCTCGGTAACGTCATCGTCATTTTATAAATCATCGTCTAGATTATGGCGCTAGATTGGAATACGATTTTACTTATATAAAATTATATCATTTGTTTTTCATTAACCTTCTCGCTCCCGGAGTGTAGCATGTTTATGTTCCATTCTTTTCTTGTTATGTTTTGTGTTTTTGACAATCGTGGCACCAAGGAGATTTGCCTACATTGCATTTTGAAATCTAAATTACGAACGTCTTTCACCGTCTTGCTTCCTAAATTTCGTGTTGAATACCTTGAAGCATATTCTGTCATTCATTATGCTATATTTTATTTGATGCTCATTATGAGATTTACTTTTCATTATTGTAAAATCCACAAGACATGTGTGTATATATATATATATTTTGAGCCGTTAGAAAGTGTCGAAAAATATATTTAATGGAGAAACTGCAGGGGCAGTACAAACAAGTCAAAACATAAAAGTAAAACCTGCGTTTTTAAAATAAAATAGTCAAACCTGCACAGAACTTGCAGCGGTATTTTAGTCATTTTATATCGGGTTTCAGGTCTCGGGTAAAACTAGAAAGTTGTCTGAAATGTCGTTTCGCATCAAAATGCTTTAGACTCCGAGTCTTGTAGATGTCGTTTATCGGGTCAATTAATCGACTCATATTTAAAAGTTAAAAAAATAAAATAAAATAAAAAAATAAAAAAATAAAAAAATTTAGAACATGAGTTCTAAACGTTTCTAAGCTGTTTTGATTTCATTTGAGATCGGAAAATTTTAACAAATATTATTTTACAACTAACGAATACTAGTTACATGTGAAAATGTTTAAAAATAGAAACATTACAGGATTAGCAATTACCGGATTAATGGTGTAATTTGAAAATGAATAATATACTTTCTTAAAAAGCATGTTGTGTTAAGTATCTTACGTAGAATACACATATGGATTGATTTATTCTATTTATATATGACTCAATTGTCATTCGATGTTATTTTATTTTTGTTTTCTTCTAACCTTCAACTGATTTGGGTTGAGTTTTGAAGTTTTGACTTCACATTCTTCGTCGATATTCTCATCACGTGTCTCATGGCGTTTTCGTCTAAACCTTATAACCTTTTGAAACCTTAACAACTTGTAACCATTTCATTGGTTGTTTTATGAGCTATTATTTGCCACTTTTTGCAAAACTTTGACTACTTTATACGTTGTCATAATGTCATATTATAAATAAATCTGATATTGTTTTACGATTATTTTCACCAATTATTTTTACTTTGGTCTAATAAAATACTTTTCGTAAGATTAAAAGTTGCTTATTAAGTATCTCACAAATTACTTGTATCCTATAAATTTATAAACTATTTTTAAAATTCCATTTTACAAATGGCATGGTTTATATATAAACATAAGAAACGTAATACTTTTCGACCAAAAGAAGCACTACATTGCTAGCCCTAAATTATACATGGCCTGATCACCTATGTCTAATTTAGAAGGAGCCATGCTAGGCTGAATAGTAGTCAACTTAAAAATCTTGATAATAAAGAACTTTTTACTTGTATTTATGATAAAGATAAATAAAATGAAATAAAGTGAAAAGAAGTTTTGAAAACCTTTATAATTTATGCAAGTGGCGCAATTTCTATGCATCCGCATACGTTTTCTTACCTTTTCTTAAACGAATTACGCGCTTACGAATACGTTTTTACTCGACGATCGCTTTTTCACTTGTTACTTCATTTTGTCTTATAACTGATTTCTTTTGACCATTCGTTTAATTACTGACTGTTGATAAATGACTTGAAAGTCTCGATGTTTTATCCTTCCGTCTCGTCCAATCTTTTTATGCGACTGGGTAGATCTTTGGAATGTCTCCGCACGTGAATAATGAATTATCATTAGAGTGATTTCCGTATATCCAGAATGACGTCCGTCACTTTCGTTTGTCTTGAAATCCACTCTTGTGAACCGTGCCTTGACTTCTCTCTTTAAACACTAACATCGTTCATTTGATTTGTTTTAATTACAAGTGATTATTATGAATTTTCTTTGATTAAAATTTTTGTATGGATCTTATTTCCGATCATGTATCGACCACCGCTAAGTTAACGAGCTGATATTGGTGAACCATCAACCGCACTAACAAAATTGACAACTTGTTTAATCTATTATTTCTTATCGTCTTACCATCAACGCCTTTATTTTATTATTCTCTTCAAGAATTCATACGACATTTGCTTCGTCCCCTTTTGTACCGCTGATTTCGTACTAATTGTTGACCATTATTTCCATTCGTATTCGTTTGTTATCTTGTCACATTTTGAAACCTGAATATATCCCATATTTATTTTGAAATAATAAACACCTTTATGTATTTCTACAACGTATTATAAAATTTTTATGGAACTTTTATACATTTTCCAATGATTTTTAATTATCGAAATAACCATTACAAGAAAAAGGTCAAATTTATACATCATATTTTGTATAACTAAAACTAATGTTAAAAATAAAATTATGTTCTACCTTTTGAACTAATTGACTTATCATACTTTATTTTTAATGTAATGAAATTACCGGTTTAATTTATATTCCTAACAATGATTTAATTTGGAAATTATATTTTCTAAATCGTAACCATCAATATGATTATAATTAATAAATTTACGTCATTCTTTCAAAGTTTCTTAAGACGACCAAATAAATTTTGAAACTATTTTACTTCTATTTTTTATGTATCATCTTTATCAAGAAAGTACCTCAACTGAGTTTTAAGGTAATACCAAATCCGGGACGGATAATTGTGACAAAAATGTTATTTTAATGATAATGTATAATTCATTCTTCGCTCTCATTTTTCTAGTATTGCGAATTATTATGTTTTACGGTTACGTGATTCGGGATCCCTCGTCGATCGTTAATCTTAAATCATTTTACCACATCTTGTTCGTTTATGCGTTTATTGAAGTCATTTTTATCTCGTTCTGTTCCTCGTATTGAAGATTACTATTTTATTCTGAGTTTAAAATGAATCTCGGGAAGCAGTGTATAAGAAGAAACGATAAGTGTCACCAGGATTTATGCGTGTACTTGTGGAATGATTGAGGACCGAATCTCTTAATGAATGGAGTTAATAAATTTGTTACAACCTCGAGGAGCATGTTGAAGCCGACACCGCAAGTGGAAAGACTCTTGTGATCAAGTGGTTATTATCAAGGGTTCGTTCAAGGTTTTCTCGATGATTAACGATGGAAATCTATACTTGATGTTATTGTTCGCCCTTTTATTTTTATGTACTTATATGGTATGTGATCTAGTCAAATGATCGTAAGTTGTGAGAACTTGAGACGGCATCATCCGATGACGTCCGATCATGTAGAACATATATTATGTAATATCTTTTTAACTTTCAACGACGATGTTTATTGAGACTTTAATGCGCGTTGGCGAAAGTGAGATGGTGTCTTTGTATTATCTTTTGAGTGAGGACCCGCGTGTGAGCACCCTCCAATGACGAAAATGTTTTTCTTTTTAATTCTTTTTTATGTGTGTCCATGGCTATCCGGCCAGTGGCTATCCTTTAAATTGCAACATTCTTTTTAACTAGACTTACCCGGAAATCCTGTCATCTATTCTTGTCGTCGAATGAGCTTCGTGTGATTCATAAAATTTTGATGTGTCGAGCTTGACGGGTGACTGGTGGATAAGGATTTATTTATTCCTTTTTGGTGAGATACAACTTGACGACAAGTTGTGTTTTGTAAAAGAACCAGTGGAGATCGTGGATCGAGATATACGTGGAACGCGAGGACTTCTTATTAAGGAATGCCGTCATCCTTCCGGGTAGTGAACAACTCGTGTATGAGGCGAGTTGAGCGCCGGGACGTCGCTCCCTTAAGGTGGTGAGGATGTAAAACCCGTAAAAATAAGGTCATAATTTAATTATATTTTCAATTATTTTGAAGTATTTTATAATGTTAAATACTATTATGCTTAACGGTTTAAGTTGAAACCCCGATCGTTTCGATATTTAATATTTTCGACGATATCGTTTTAATTACGTATCGAGTCGTTATATTATTATTTTTCGTGTGCGTTTAAACTTTTAAGTATTTTTACGAAACCCGAGTCCCGTAAATATTTTCAAAATTGACTAATAATTATTTCCCGCTTTTTAGCTAACTATTTTCATTTTTAGCCACAACTATTGCCAAATTGCAACGAAGGTCTCTACCCCACTATATATAAACCCAAATCAAAGACACACACACCATTTCACCACTTAATTTTTTTCACTCATCCTCTCTTTCTCTCTCTATATTTCCTCAACACCACCACCCTACCAAAACCAAACTTTGATCCAATTTTACTCAAAATATATTATGATCTAACAAAAAACAATTGAAGACCACATCCTAGAATTTGAAGGGGATTCTTTTGATACCATTCTCATCAACATGCATGAACTTTGAAATTTTGATCAAGAATCTTGGTGAGTAAAGTTGTTAGATGATGTTGCATGTGATTATCTAGTGATAATCATGTGTAGATCATGTTATTTTTGTAAAGAAAATATATTTTTGATTTTGGGTTTTTGATTTTGATGATGATACAAGTGTTAGGATGGGTTTATGATGATATTAAGATGTTAGAATGATGATAAAAGTTGTTGGTTTTGATCAAAAACTTGATTTTGTAAGAGATTTTTATAGTCAATTTTAGGCAGTAGGTTTGAGGCTAATTTCGAGGGTCTTAAGTCTGAATATAGGTTGATATTATCGGATTATGTCGTAGAGAATTTCGTTAGCTTCGATTTGGTATAAGGTAGGCCTTCCAACTCCAAACGAGGTGGAAGATACACTAGTTTGATTTTCGTGTACCGGGAGACAAGTGTTGACACAATCCGAAAATTGTTGTCGATATTTGGATCGAATCTCGGGGACTATAAAATGAGTTTCAAAATGATTCAAGGGCTTTTCTCAGGCTCCAAGTTTAGTATTTTGAGTCTATTTTTAGAATCAAGTGGCGGTTTTACAAATGGAGTTGTTTAGAATGGTCAAAATGGTTTCGTAAGTCAAGGTCGCTAAACTGTCCGGATTTTGTGATTCAAAGATGAGTCGGGCAGGGAACTTTAGAAGTAAAATCTTTTAATGGCCTCTTGGGAGGACTTTATACATATATTAAGTGAGTTCTCTGAGTAGTATCATAAAAAGTTGATATGTCTAAGTATGGGAAAACGGCTTGGACATTCGGTATGTTCCGGCAGATTTTTATTAAAGGCGTAGAATAATAAAATGAATATATAGGAGAGTGTAATAGTATCACTTGTATCGTTTTCTCTCGATTTTGTCGTGATTTTATGAGTCGAGTTTTATATTCTTATGTATGGGTTATTTCTCGAGTCTATTATTAATGAACGCACCTCATTTGATAGGTTGCGGTTCTCGTGTTTGAAAGGCATCATTTATCGTCGGCGATCGTCTCATTACCACTATTGGCTAAGGTGAGTCTATAGCGTCACTTTATACTAGTTATTAAATGATTTTAAACCCGCGAGGGGGAATACATGTTTTATAAACTTAGAACACAAGATTTTTATGGTATGCTTTGTCCCTCTATGAATGGACCCGTGGTTGCCTTTAAATTGCATTAAGTGATTGCCTTTGTTAAAACCTCAATTATGGACCGTTAATTAACCTATGATGGGTTAACCGCTAGTACAATTAATAGATCTATGGGGGAAGCCGCCCCGGTTCAGTTTTTGTGGACTTGTCATAGAAGCTTAGGCCCGACCTCCACACTATTTGAGCATATTGTATTGAGAAGTCAGGTATACGGCAATGTACCATTAATCTAGAGGTAACCGACAATTAATAAATCTCCTGTCTTATCAGACCTCTAAAGAGAGTGTCTAAGGGCTCGGTTCCATGAGCTTATTGCAATTTATGCTATATACAATTATCATTGTTGATGCAAATTATTATTTGATGCTTATAAGCATGCCACAAACTTATAATCTTTGCTTGTGTTCAAATTTGTTACATAAACCTATAGATTCACTCGGCATTTTTGCTGATTGTTTTACTCACATGTATTTCAGGTAATCAAGAAGTGGAAGCTTGGAGGTCACAGAAAATGAAGTTGTGCACTGCTTTTGTTGTTCAAACTCTTTGATTTATTTATCGTTCCATTTTTAAAACAAACCAATATGTTGTTTTAACTTATCTTTTGGTAACGATTACTTGGGACTACGCTACTCTGACAAATGTTTTAGGAACGATAAATCTAAAACGTCTCTTTTCGAGTCGTTCTTTATAAATTATGTGTTGTTGTATCATTGTTTAGCACCCAAAGATGGATTCCACTGCGTGTAAATTTGGGGGTGTTAAACTTTAGGCCGCGACAACAAGGGGAACCACCGGCTAGCCGGTGGGAACTTTTGCTAGCCGGCGGCTAGGTTTTGACCAAGGGTGCGTTTGGTTGCCGGTTCACGGGTTAAAACCGGTCCGGTTCACACATGTTTAGATTAAAACACAGTTCGGTTCATGAGTTGTTTTTACAAGGTTAATTATTTTTACAAGTTTATTTATTTTTACAAGAATTAAATTAAATTAGTTAAAACATGTAAATGATTAATTTAATTTATACATGACTTATGTTATTAATATTTTTATTAATACATGAATTTTAACCTAAGTAATTATCGTCTTATTTAGACTATAAAATTAATTAATTATTAAAATCATGACTTATAATTAATTTATTTACATGACTTAGGTTATATTATTAATAGATAATAATACATGTTTTAACCTAAGTATTTTTACCTTTATTTAATTAAACCATGTTATATTTAATTAAATACTTTAACCTATAGTTTATTTAATTCACATGAAATAAATAATAAACTATACTATTTAATTACATGACTTAGTATATTAATCAGTAAACACTTCAGCTTATATAATTAGCTTAATAATCCAGCTTATATCTAATTATGGAAACTTTCTATTTTTAGAAACTTATTTAATTAAGGCAGCTACTCTATTTATGGAAACTTTCTATTTTTAGAAACTTATCTATTTTAAGCAGTAAATATATTTTTGGAAACTTTCTATTTTTGGAAACTTTCTATTTTTGGAAACTTTCTATTTTTGGAAACTTTCTATTATTGGAAACTTTCTATTTTAGAAAACCTGCTATTTTTAGAAAGTTACTTATTATTACACAACCAGTATAATAATACAAGAAATACAAGAAATATTTAATCAGAATAGATAGAATACATGATAAACACAGTATAAAGCTTAAATCAGTAAAACATGACATGCACATATAAAACAAGTTAAGACATGATATAAACCAGTTACGTACTCAGTAATCAGATACTTATACACGTATGTATTTATGTAGCATTAGTGATACTGAAGTAGGACTCTCTTCCGTTCGTATTCTTCGTTCACTGGACACAAGGTACAGATTCTCCGTCTTTTCAGTATGGACAATCTTCTTTATTAGATTTCCCGTATGCAGCCAACTGTTTTCCCCATTATATGATTTTGAATTGTTTATGTTTAATTAGAATACCTAAATCCATATACATGCATGACCAGTTTCACCTAGTTATCGAGGTACCATAACCATAACACTAGAGGCACTGGTGTTATGACTTCACCACAGCGGTGTGATAGCTCGTGGCGTCCCTTTCAGCTTTTGGCCATATTATTATCATCAGGTGGGGCGTATGGGTGCATCGTAGTTTACATGTTTTCAGCAGATTATTCAGGTGAATGTGGTGTGTGCCTTGTATCCTTCACAAGGAGTTGATCCCTCCTACCCAAACCAGAATATTAAATTAGACGCAGCCCCTCTAATTTGCATGACTAGGTCACCCCTCCAAGTATTCACGCACGTGGATAATTCATGACCTATATTGGCTAATGGTAAACATGTTAAACAATTTTTACAAGATAAACATAAGGCTTTTCAAACTATAAAACCAGTTTTACTAAGTTATACCAGGTTTTCCAGGACTTATACATTTCCGCTGCTATTAAGTCTTTATTATGTTTCAGTCATTCATACTATGTCATATATCCGTGCACTAAGCGTTTTGGTCAGCCGTTACTTTCCTTTCCATGTCCCAAAACGGCAGGTACCCAGGACTCGAGGATTTGGAGGACGTGCATAGGATGGAAGTTGCCATACACTTCTTCTCCTTTTGCCTTCATATACTTGTGCTTGTTTAGTCATTTCTCATTTCCTTTACTTTATTTATGTTTTGGGCTTATGATTGGGAAGCGATGTTTGATTCCGGTTTTCCCTATGGTCATGTATGTTTTAGTACATTTACCTTGCATGATTTGATCACACGCCATAATTATGTGTGACATTCCATTTACCGAAATGGGGTGTTACAGTTATAGTATCAGAGACAAGGCTTTGACCTGTAGTCTCTAAAACTTGACCTGCGACTAGTGGGTAGTCACCAGGAGCTTCCTAAGCCAACGCTTGTTATTCTACGTATTGATGTGTTCAGCGCATTGTTGTTTTAAGCATGATGTTTTCAGCACCTTGATGTTTTAACCATGATGTTTTCAGCACCTTGATGTTTTAACCATGATGTTTTCAGCACCTTGATGTTTTAACCTTGATGTTTTCATCGATATTGTTTTACTAATATGGATGGACAACCGTCATCCATACTTAGTTACGTGTCATTGTTTCATGCATGATGTTCCTTGTGAACCGTGGCTAATGTGAACTGGACCCCAGTAGTTCATAATTGGTCACACAAAAATTTTTTCTGTTAAGTTTTGATAGCTGAGTTTCAATTTATTATTTCATGTATAATTGTTGCAGGAGTTTTAACTAAGTAATGGTTGGTACATCACTGGCCCTATTAATTCGCATGTGCTTTTATCGAAACTTTTAACTTTGGGACCGACCCATAGGCGTCCCCTCGCCATGTCTTTTGTTTTGGGACCGACCCATAGGCGTCCCCTCGCACATATAAGGTTTTATAAACTGCATCATGCTGTTCTCATGTATAAAATTTTTCTCATGATTTATTGGCATAAATTTTTTTCATGTCCCCTCATAATTTACTATGTTTTTATGTCAAGTATGTTTTCATACTGTCATGGTTAACTTCAGTTTCATGCTGATTATGTAGTACACTCATTCATGTTAGGTTGTTTCATGTTTTTTCATGATAATTTCGTCTTCATGTTGATTACGTCTTACGCTGCTTTTGTTATTTAGGCTTTCATGCAAGACATTGATGGATTTCATTGAATCCTTCTTTCATGATAGTCATGGTTGGTTTTCATTGATCATGCTTTCAGGTAAATCATCATTGAATTTTGTGTAACCACAATTTAAGGTTTCTCTATGCAACAAGAATGATGTATATGCTGGCATTGCCAGGTTATCATGATGGTTTTTCTAACCGTTTAACCGATTATACTTCCTTTAAAATCATGACAAATGATCGACCCCATACCGATCATTTCATGTGCATTGCATGTGTAGTCCATGTACCGTATTCCATGTGTATTACACGTAGCTTAATCCATTTGTATTTCACTTACAATACTTCACGGGTATTCGCTAGTCGATTCTGAATCATCTCAGGCGTATTTTCACTTGCTGATATTCTGCGAGATCGCTGATGCCGCTCATAACTTGGAGATGTTACTAAAGGTTGATACTGCTGATGTTTGGACATGCTACGAGATGCGGATGCTGTTCACAACCTGGATATCCTACAAGACGAAGACAAAGACGTTAGAGCAAGCAATTGGACGATAAGATGCTTCACCATCAGACGATTTCCACAAATCATTGTCCCTAATTCTTAGTTACATGTCACACGTTATTCATTTGTCGTTTCAGTCATATGAGTGAAAACCGGTACCAACCGGCCACTCAGCTGAATAGTTACATGAATCACAGTCATGAGAATGACCGTCATGGAACTGACAGACAAGACGATAATAACAACTACTATGACAGCAACTATCCTAGCAATCGCAACCGAAGCTCTGGCCGCGGACGTGATCATAAATACAAAGAATCAGTAGTCCAACCGATCCGCCAATTCTGGCATAATAACCTAATATTTGTAGTTCTATTTGTTTTACATCTCGAGACACATGTCAAAACATCAGTCAAGACACATGTCTCACGTATACTTTCTGAAGACACATGTCAAGACACCAGTTGGGACACATGTCATGCTTAAATTTTCCAAGACACGAGTCAAGACACATGACTCACGTCCAATTATAGAACATCTCTAAGAAATTCAGGGTACCCTCCGAAGGGTATATCTATTTTGTTGTGCCATGTATTAGTCAGGCCACAAGAATTTCAGTACCATCACCGGCGTATCAGTAAGGCCAGTCACGTTTGCTCGATGACACTTTCATTTCTGTCACCATATTTCATATATTCATGACCATGAAGGACGCCATTCGTATTCCCCAAGTATATGAAGGTTTTCCTTCAGCCTAATGATAGGATCCAAGCTGCGAACACATTACCTCGGACATATGCGAGTTGAATTTAATCCTAATTATGGACTACGAACAACACACCATTCTACGATTCATGATTATGTATAGTGATGTTTAGGCTCCTAAATACATTCAGCTTGATTTTCCATCAGGAAATTCTGTACAAATTGTCTATGCTTACAAGCACGTGCGTTGTTAGCTATTACTGCTAAAATATTCTAGCTGTCAGTTAAGACACGGCCACTTAAGTCCTTTTACGCATAACCAGCGGATTATTCCAAAATCGTCCCATATACTCCAGAAGAACCTTCAAGGAGAAGGACGGTACCATGAGATTATGTGTCGACTACCGTCAATTTAAGCAAATCACCATTCATAACAGTTATTTTCCACGACGTATTGACGACATGTCCAATCAATTTAAGGGTGTCAAACACTTTTCCAAGATCGGAATCATGATCATGCCGCCAACAACGACGAGTGGAAGAGCAGGACATTTACATGACTGCTATTCGTACACGTCTCGGTCATGCTAGATTCATGATTTTGTATTAGTCTCATAAATGCTCTAGCAACATTATGGACTTAATAAATTGATTTTCCTTGAACACATAAACAAATTCATCAGTGTTTTCATCTATGACAACCTAACCTTCTCTAAAGTCTAGAGAAGGGCAGGAAGACCATGTTTGCACTATGTTGCAAATTCTACGACAAGAGAAATTTCACCCTGAAATTTTCCAATCTAAATTCTGGTTGATTACAACTGACTGGGATGTTTATCCACCATCGGAATTGTGATCAGAAATGGGATAAGATCTCCATGAATTTTCGTTACCAGATTAACGCAAATCCAAAAGAAGCATGGTGCTATCTGGGTTATTGTCAACCGTTTGACCAAGTCTACAGAATCCATACATCCGCAAGGATTTCAGAACCAGCAGATTGATCGGACGTGTTCCAGCCATGGTTTATCCGATCACTTGGCAATCACTCAGCTATCGGGTCAGGCAAAGGTTCGCATATGTGCTCCTTATTTACGTTCACGTTCTTGTTCAAATTTCACGACTTGCTTTCACGCTCACCTTCATGACACTATTCACGTTCATGATTGTATCTTGGCTTAAGATCTTACGTTTATTTTTGTTCTGGGAAGTTTTGCAAGAACTTGAGAAACCAGACTCAAGTTTAGTATAACTCTCTACCCTTACACAGACGTTTCACGTCACATTCCACGTCTCACCTTATAGCATTTGGCTTTACCGCAGTTGTATTACATGTTCCCGATATGTTTCACATGTCATGTTCATTCCACATTCCTCATATCATGTTCACGATATGTTACACGTATCATTGATCACGATATGTTTGCTCATACTAAACTCACCGTATCTCCACGTATCACGTTCAAAATTTTTCGCGTATCACGTTCAAAAATTTTCACGTACTACGTTTCAATATGTCTTGTGTATCTTTGCTAATTATTAGTTAGGTTAGATTATTTTGTATCGTCATGTTTCAGTTCCCCTTGCATGTTAATTCTTATTCCCTCGATCAAATTCAGGGGATCTATCTTACGTTGATAACCATGAACTTTTAAGTATGTTCAAGTCAAGATCAGGAGGACCAAGATTATCAATTGTATCAAGATCTTGTGAAGGAAGCGTTCCAAGAGGGAAGCCACTTGGAAACGGACAAGTTCATCCGGACTTCTTATCCGTTTTCCTTTTATTAATTAGATATGTCAATTTAGTCACGTCACATTCCATGTCCTTTCAAGACATTTCATGTTCCACGTTCCTTCTACCATGTCACCGGCACGTCCATTTATCTTACATACCCTGATGGTTGTATATTCACACTCGTTTAGGAAAACGAGGCAAAAGCGGTAAGTATGAAGTGTTCGTTTAGGAAAACGAAAGCACTTATGACCCTTTGTGTGGGATCGTTCTCAAGGAGGCTTGGTGTGTATGTTAAGAGATGATTAATTTGTGATTATATTGATGATAAAAGAGAATGAAAAAGACGAATTGTGCTAAAAATTACCCTACGACGTAAAAAACGTAAAATCGAGAAATTCGACGAAACGAAAAAGTCCTCAAAAAATTACCAAATTTCAAACCTAACTAAATAAAAATACAAGGATAAATAATTTGAAAACCAAAGTGTCTAAAACCTATTTAACAATTTCATATTAATTTTTAAAGTTAATGAAAAAACTTAAAATTAAATAAAATTAAAAATTAACTAAATTAAAAAACTAAATGGATGTAAACCTCAAAATATTAAATTAAAAACTAGAAATATTTTTTGAAAAATTTTTAAAACTAACTTTACTATTTTTAATCTAATTAATAAAAAACGTATAATAAAATATTCCTCAAAATTAATTAAAACGTGAGAAAATTAAACTTTTTTAATCAAAAAGTCCCCAATGCTACACTAAACAATGGAAAAAAAAAAGGAAAAGGCTAAGTAAATAAGCTGGATTAGCTTATTTAACACACGGCTTATATAAAATAAGCAAAACACAAAAGCCCTTAAGAATTTAAACTGGTAAAGTGATACCAGTAAAAGTCCCAAGGGTAGTTGGTTATCACGTTGTGTTGTTGAGCGAGTGGTCACGGGTTCGAGGCTGGTGTTACCCCAAAAATTTTTAAACACTTTTTTTTTCAATTTCTGTTTCCTTTTATGTTCACAGTATGTTAACAACTCCCAAACACAAACACAAGTCTAATATTACTTATATTAAGCACGTTTATGATTCTTGATCCACCAAATTTAAACTCAAACAAGCAGGTATCAAATATTGTAGGCCTACGCAGCTCGGTTTACAGTCAAAACCACACGATTAACTATCAGATTATACTAAAAACTAAAAATATTTTGAACTAATCAAACTGGTACGAACACAAATACCACACGTAGCTTTTAAGTATCCTAAAACTTCAAACAACGGATCTACACGTTTCTCTTTAGCACCCTAAGTCATGTTTCTATGTTTTAAGAAGTGAGAATTTTATACCTACCCCCGTCTACATCCAACAGGGGTCAGCTATGCTACCCAAAACACACTTGTCGAACAGTGGAACAAGGCCCGTGGGTGTCTTGGACAGGGAAGTGGCGAAGATGATTGTTGGGGTTCAACAGCTGAACCGAACACAACAGCTAAACAAGATATCACTGCTAAGATGAAAAGAGTTTCAGACATAAAAGCTTGGGACCAAAAGCTTGATAAAGAGCTTTTGGTTTGAAGATTTTAAGTAGTGAGTTCACGAGATAAACATAATAATATTAAAAACGAGACAAGTAACAAACCAAGTCTTATGCAAGACTCAAGGTCCCACAGTCTATGCAATACTCTATCACGGTTACACTACCCCTTGATCAACAAGATCAGTTGGTTATGATCAACTCTGAAGCATATTACTTAGCATATTAGAACTCTAGGTACTTAGCAAAAGGACTTAGGAATTTTTGGAACCAAAATTAGTAGCTTAAAAAAGAAATTTTACTGGAACAAAAAACACCAAACAGATTACACTATTACTGAAAGTAAAATGGGAACTCGTTTTCTTCAACAAACACTAAACCACTTTTTCATTATCTTAGACAAAAGGGATTTACAAGGCTGTGAACAAGGAAAACAAGAACAAAAAAAACTAAGTTAAGTCGATGTGTCCTTATATAGGGACCTACAGAAGCATCTAGAATTGATAAAACCTAATTTCTAAAAAACCAAAAATACCCTTTGGGTTTGAACTTAAATCTTGACTTGGTTCTTGGTCTTGTGAGTTGCCAGCTGCCAATTTGATCTATACCATCCACAAGCGAGTAGGAAGCAAGAAATAATCCTAACCCGTTGCTCTTCTGTCAATTTTTTGTATTTTCCTTCCAATGGTTGCAGGGGAGCCACATGGGAGGGGACCAGGGTCACGGTGAATAAACAAAAGGTGGGGTTAGGTTTTGTTTAAGCTTGATTAATGATCTGGAATCATATTCAATCTAAATTTTAGTAATTAGAAAAATAGGAATTAGGGTTTATTGGGACCATTTGGGGATTTGGGGTGTGGTGATTTAAACAGTGATGCTTTACCGGGTTTTAAAATTAAATAATATAATTTAAATGGTATAAGTGAATAAGTGGGGTTGTGGTAAACCGGTTGTGGGTAAATGGGTGGGGAGGGTGACGTGGAGTCATGGGATTGGTGGGTTGGTTTTGTTGGGTAGTAAATAGTGACTTGGTTAAGTAAGTTTAGATAAATGACAGGATTGCCCCCCCCCCCCCCCACCCCGGATAACTACTTCCTTTAAACAGCTTTGCATGTTAAGTCCTTGTCATTTGCACCATCCATCCTTATGCAATTACATCCACAGTCCTTGTGTTTAACAATTGGGATTTGAGGGCTGTTTTGTAACTTTGACCATTCTACAAGGGAATTTCTTGACAAGTCTTTACTCTTCAAGGATGATACTTGTATATAGTGATTCTTGAAGGGCCATACTTCTCAATTTGCCAAAGATAAGGGACCAAATGTGACAAATCTTCAATTCTTCAAGGTTCTTTTTTGGAAATTCATCACTAAGGCTTGGTTCATAGTGAGGCTTCGTTTCCCGTGTTCGTTTTTGATTGATTCTTGTGATCTTTCGTCATTTTCTCAATATCCGTACCTAAAATACACAAGTAACAAACACAAGCATATATTTGGCAATTTTGATTATATTTAATGCATTTAAAGCCCGAATTGGACGATGAGACTATGTATAAAAGCAGTCTCCTCACTCCCCCATACTAAACCATTGTCGTGCCCCCACGCAATGCTAGAATAAAGTATCGTAGCACCCCCAAAATTCATTTTTATTCACTTTTATTGAATGATAAACTAGCTACACTACTACTATTGCTACTACTTGCGTTTTGGACATAATGTATGATTTTCATCGCAAAATGGGACGTTTAGGTTCATAGAGTAAGAACACGTGAATGCTTCGTTAGAGATAATTTCGTCGTCCTTGATTTTCACCCCAATTCCATGCCAAGCGTGTAACGAGATCATTGTCATTATAAGTTAGTAATGCTAACACTACTCATATGCCCTAATCACGTACTTATCCTCCCATTTTCCTAAGTTGTATCTCTTATATTTTATTTTGTCTTGAATGTTTCATGAGGATACATTATTGACTTATGCGTAAATAGAGATTTTGGTCTAAAAATAGAGTCTTAACGGTGTAACCAAGACCATCAAATTAATAACCCCTCCTAATAGACAACGATGTCAAAAAATTAAGTCAGCAAGAAGGATCGATAAACACGGTTTTATAACGGTTTTGAACATGAGACTTATTACCAAGACTTTTATACGCCCCCTAACGGAAGGGCCTTATTATCATAGGTTTACCTCCATCTTTTATTCAACTTCGCCATGAAGCTTTTATTATGACTTCGGTCTTGCCTACCTTTTATTATCCACCTCATCTGTGGTTTTATTAGGCAAAGACGTATATCCTCACGCTAAGGAGAATTTTGGATCTTTAAAGCTTCAAATATTAAGGCTTGATTCACTTTCAATTTTGCATAGATTTTTCGGCCTTGTGAGCTTCAAATTGTTTGCTTGATTTAGGTGAGCTCTTGAAATCTTATTATTGGGTGAAGCTTTCGATTATTCGGGTGCCAATACTTGAAAACTATGACGCTGGCGATACCTTAATGTCTTCCCAATTTAATTACACGGAAGCTACTAGAAAAGACTAGAAACCCAACAATCAATACTAAACCGCTAAGTCAATATTTATTAAGCAAAAAATATTTACAAGCGAAGGGAGAATAACAAACAACGAGAACACATGAGTTTTTGAAAGAATACGAGTACTCTACGTTTAGCATAGTAACTTATAATTAACTCTATCATTTCTCGTCCTCATTTAAGAGACTTAGCCTAATGTAAAGTTAAGGAATCAAAGCTAAGTGCTCAACACGCACGGTCGAGTCAAAAATTACTCTTATTCTCGCCATCGGAAAATCTACATTCGTGTCTTCAAACACTTATAAACCATGAGAAAATTTTTAAAATTTGGCCATTTTTAGCCTTATTTTGCAACAAAACGATAAAAAACATAAACTTTGGAAAGCGTGAATGTTTGGCAAGGCAAGTATCTATTCACCCCCCATAATAAAGTTAAACATTGTCCTCAATGTTTCGAGTCTAGGGGTGCAAACACCCCCATAATAGAGACATAGTCGAATGCTTAATCTAGCATGAAAAGGGTGTAACCATTAAATTTAAAGTCGTTTATGAAGTGTGCTATAAACCTAAGGTTAGAACATCAAAGGATATATCATAGATATTGAGAAAGTCTTCAAAGCAAACGATCGAGTGCTCCCATAAAATGAACACGAGAGGCTCCAATCGTGAAGATAATGATCATCTAAAATCCACAATTCACAAACAACCACGAAACAAAGGTTGTAAGGGCACAAATCCCCACACGTAAGATACATTAGAAAGCGATAATATGTACACAGGATAAGCATGGGACTCCACCACGAGGCACCTCGTTTTTGATTACCGAGTCATGAGCTCGACTCGATCCCCTCAATACTAATTATCATTGGGGAAGGTGATTTGGTCGAGGTAGTTCAAGGATGGAACTTCCCCGCCAAAGTAGTGCTTCAACCTATGTCCATTCACCTTGAAATTGGGACCATCATTTCGAGCTAGCTCGATGGTCCCATATGGAAAAATTTGAGTCACGGTGAATGGACCGGACCAACGGGATTTCAACTTACCGGAAAAGATTTTCATACGAGAATTAAAAAGCAAAACTTGATCCCCAATGTTAAAAACCCGGTTTTTAATTTTTGAATCATGAAACTTTTTAGTCTTTTCTTTATAAATCAATGAAATTTCATAAGCAATATCCCTTAATTCATCCAATTCATTTAATTGCATTTTCCGGTGTTTTCCAGCGGTCTCCATGTCATCATTACAATTCTTTAGGTCCCAATAAGCCTTGTATTCCAATTCAATTGGCAAGTGACAATTTTTCCCATACACAAGCTTATAAGGAGTGCACCTAATGGGCGTCTTATGAGCGGTCCTAAAGGCCCATAAAGCATCGTCCAACTTATCTGACCAAGATTTTTGGTTTTCCCCAATCGATCTCTCCAAGATCCTTTTCAACGCTCGGTTTGCAACCTCGACTTGCCCACTCGTTTGTGGGTGATAAGCCGTAGAAAGCCGATGTGTAACCCCATATTTCCTTAGGACCCTTTCGAATTGGTCGTTACAAAAATGGGTTCCACGATCGCTTATGATCGCACGAGGGGTTCCAAACCGAGAAAACAACTGCTTCAAAAACTTGACTACCACACGAGCATCATTGGTAGGAAAAGCCTTAGCTTCCACCCACTTAGATAGGTAGTCAACCGCGACAAGGATGTACTTATTACCACGAGATGATGGGAACGGCCCCATAAAGTCGATGCCCTAAACGTCAAAGATCTCACACACTTGGATGATATTTTGTGGCATTTCATCTTTTTGTGAGGCTTTTCCTTGTCGTGGGGATGAGTCACACGATTTCACAAGTTCATGTACATCTCGGTAAATAGTAGGCTAAAAGAAACCGGCATCAAAGACCTTCTTAGCCGTGAGATTAGCACCGTGGTGACCACACGTGGGTCCCTCATGACAAGCTCTAAGGATGTTAGAAGCTTCGGTGCCAAATACACAACGTCGGATGATTTGATCCGCACAAGTTCGAAACAAATAAGGGTCGTTCCAAAAATAGAACTTGACGTCACGAAAGAATTTCCGTTTTTCTTGAGTCGTCATACCCTTAAAGATGAAGTTACCCGCATGGTAATTTGCGATGTCCGTAAACCATGGGGTGGAAGAATCAAGCTTAGAATTCACTACACCAAGTGTCTCGAGCGGAAATGTTTCGGTGATTTCCTTTGGCTGGTAAACACTTTGGTGAGGATCTTCCAAACGAGAAAGATGATCGGCCGCTAGATTCTCGGCTCCTTTTTTGTCAACAATTTTGTGATCAAATTCTTGAAGGAGGAGAATCCAATGAAGTAATCTCGGCTTAGCATCTTGTTTAGCCATAAGATACTTGATAGCCGAATGATCCGTATACACTATGCATTTTGTCAAGACGAGATAAGGTCGAAATTTCTCAAATGCATATAGCACGGCAAGGAACTCCTTTTCCGTTGTAGTGATTTTTGTTGAGCCTCGGTCATCGTCTTGCTAGCATAGTGAATAGGCAAGAAGTGCTTTTCATGACGTTGCCCCAATACGGCCCCAATAGCGTAGTCACTAGCATCACACATGAGCTCAAAGGGGAGGTTCCAATTTGGAGCAACAAGAATGGGAGCTTCGGTATGTTTCCTCTTAAGGATTTCAAAGGCTCGTACAAAATCTTCGTCAAAGACAAAACGTGCCTCTTTTTCAAGAAGATGTGTAATAGGTCGAGAGATCTTTGAAAAATCCTTGATGAATCGATGATAAAAGCCTGCGTGGCCTAGGAAACTCCTAACTCCCTTAACGGTTTTGGGATGAGGTAATTTGGCGATGACGTCTACCTTAGCTTGAACTACCTCAATCCCCGCTTTCGAAACCTTGTGCCCTAAGACGATCCCACTTTTAACCATAAAATGACATTTTCCCAATTAAGCACAAGGTTGGTTTCCTCACAACACTTCAACATTCTCTCAAGATTCGACAAACACGAAGTGAACGAACTACCAAACACGGAAAAGTCATCCATGAAAACTTCCATCGTGTTCTCGATCATGTCATGAAAAATAGCCATCATGCACCTTTGAAAGGTTCCCGGTGCATTGCAAAGCCCGAATGGCATTCTACGATAGGTAAACGTTCCATATGGACTCGTAAACGTAGTTTTTTCTTGATCACGAGGATCGATGGGGATTTGGAAGTAACCAGAAAAACCATCTAAAAAGCAATAGAAATCGTTTCCCACAAGACGCTCCAACATTTGGTCCATGAAGGGCAAGGGAAAATGGTCTTTTCGAGTGGCGTCATTCAACTTACGATAGTCAATTCACACTCTCCACCCGTTCACGAGTCTAGTGGGAATTAACTCGTTTGCATCGTTTGGCACAACGGTCATTCCTCCCTTTTTAGGGACACAATGGACAGGACTCACCCAAGGGCTATCGGAAATAGGGTAAATCATTCCCGCGTCAAGGAGTTTTAGGATTCCTTTTTTATGACGTCGTGAATTTTGGGGTTCACCCTCCTTTGACATTGGATTGCGGGTTTGTAATCCTCCTCCATTAAGATTTTGTGGGTACAAAATTTGGGATCGATCCCCTTAATGTCGGATAACTTCCACACAATTACCCCTTTGTGATCCTTTAGAACATCGACAAGTGCGGTTTTGTCATCATCCGAAAGATCTTTCGCAATAATAACCGGCAACTTTTCGTCCTCCTCCAAAAATACATATTCAAGGTGAGGAGGTAAATCTTTCAACTCGAGGATAGGTGGTTCCTCAATCGAAGATTTGGGGTCGATACTCATAACCTCCTCGGGTGGAGGAAATGGGAAATCGTTAAGAAAATCCTTGATAATCGAGAAGTCCTCATCATTGTCGAGGTCTTCGTTACAAGTACGTGGAACATCGAATTCTCCCAACGTAAAACCACCACCTTCAAATGGAGTGAAGGTTGGTCTCGAGTTAACAAGAATGGGATCAAGCATAGTGGGATTGCCACTATTTTCAACATCACCAAAACCTAGAACTTCTTGTGAAAATTCCTCGCAAACACCGTCGATCATATCAACGAGGTTTATGGTAGCAACAGAATAAACATGAGAAAGTTGAGAATTTCGAGTTACGTTTATAACAAGTTCCTCGTCGTTGAAACGTAAGGTGATATTTCTAGCATGCACATCAATTAAAGCCATAGACGTCTCTAAAAAGAACGACCTAAAATGAGAGGAACTTGAGGATCTGTGGGAATATCGACAACGATAAAGTCTATCGGATAATAGAACTTTATCAGTTTCACAAAAACGTCTTCTGCCAATCCACATGCGGGAATCGTGGAATGGTCGGCCAACTCGATAGACATTAGTGTAGGAGTAAGATTAGGAAGATTGAGCGACTTGAAGATTGCAAGTGGCATCAAGTTAATACTAGCACCAAGATCGGCCAAGGCATAGCATTCTTCCATATCTTGAATTGCACAAGGAATCAAGAATTTACCGGGATCACCGACTTTTTGAGGTATGTGGTTAAGATAAACCGATGAACAACTAGACAATTGATGCAATTTCTCCTTGTTGTTTAACATACTCTTAAAGTTAGCGAAAAATCGAGGCATCATGACCAAAGCATCGGCGAAACTCACATTAAAGTGCAAATCACGGAATATTTTCATAAAAAGCTCAAATTGATAATTATCGCGCTCTTGACGTTTCTCCTTCCTAATTCTCGATGGATAGCGCAAAGGTGGTGTGGGTTGAGGCATAGGCATAGCCTTTGGAATCTCGGGTTCCAATGTTGGTAATGGGTCAACCGTAGGTGTGGCATGAGCGGTACTTCATGGGCTTGAGATATGCTCCTTTTCGACCACCACCTCGGGTTCTTCCTTAATATCCTCCACCGTTGGAGTAATTGGTTGAGGAGTCAGTTCCTTAAGTGTCTTACCACTTCGTGTGGTAATCACTTTAATCTCTCCCTTCGGGTTTGATATGGTGTTACTAGGTAGACTACCCGAAGTAGAGGCTTTGTTCCCCAAGACCGCTTCCAAAATAGCATTAAGCTTAACATCTTGACTAGCGGCTTTTTGGTCTATCCTTTGTTCAAGCCTAGAATGACTTTGCTCAATTTTATTGTTTTGACCTCTAATTTGATTAGCAAAATCATTTTTCAACTCATTTTTCATGTTGGTATTTTCCTTGGCTAAATTATCTAACTCCTTTGTGTTTTAGCCGCTTCCCTAGCTTGACTAGCCAATTGCTCTTGAATGTTTTCCAAAATCTTAGCATTTTCCGTAGCGTAATTCAAAAAGTCAATTGGAAGCTCTTTAGTGTAAGTATTTTGAAGACCTTGACTTGGGTTTTGAAAATTACGGTTTTGGTTTTGGTTTTGCAATTGGCTACTACTCCCTTGATTCCCATAGTTGTTATTACCCTTGTAATTGTTTCTTTGATTGTTTTGGTAACCAACTTGATTGTTTCGATAATTGTTAGCATTTTGATTTGGTGAAAAACCCGGTGGAGTCAATTGATTACTGCGGGTAACTTGACCGTGTTGGTTATAAGTTCCCGCGGCCGCGTAGACACTCGAAGTGTTACCACTGTTTGTAATGCACTCAGAGTAATCGTGAGCTCCACGATAATACATACAAGAAACCTCAACCGCTTTAGCCGTAGCGGGAGTGGGTTGTTCACCAACTTTATACTGAATTAACAATCCCTTAAGTTTATCAAAAATCTTGTTTTCCAAATTGGCCTCAATTTGGCAAGCATCGATGGTATGTGACAATGAAGGCGAAGGCGAAGACGAAGTCTTATGAACACTCGATGTGCTACGAGGACTATAAACCTTAGACGTATTCTCAATGATTAACAATGCTTCCTCGACCGTTTTACACAAAAAATTACCACCCGTGGCGGCATTAAGATAATCACGCTCATGATCGTTCAAGCCATTGTAAAACGTGTGAATTTGATGCAAGTCGGAAAAGCCATGATGAGGACATTCGGTCAACATTTCCTTAAGCCTATTCCAAGCCGTTGAAAAACTTTCATTATACTCTTGTGAAAACTTTGAAATCTCGTTTTTCAAATGCGTAGTCTTAGAGGGCGGAAAAAATTGGTTCACGAACTTTAAAACGAGATCCTTCCACGTCAATATAGAATTGGGTGGCTCTTTCTCTAACCAAATTTTAGCTGGCCCCGCTAAGGAATACGGAAAAAGCATCATCTTAATTGAGTCGTTAGAGACGTCCTTAAACTTGCAAGTGGCGGTAAGACGATTGAATTGGCGAATGTGGTTATGAGGGTTGTCCTTTTCGTCACCACGAAACTTGTTGTTTTGAATCATGGACAACAAACCCGTCTTAACCTTAAAATTCTCTGCAAGGATAGCGGGAATCACAATCGCTTCTCCATGACCCTCGGTGGGTGCTTGAAGTAACTCCATCATAGTACGATTAGCCATGGTGACTTCTTGTTCTACAATGGGTTCGATAATGGGAGATTCTTCACTAGAAGGTGTTTGGTTTCCTTCCCTTTGACGACGTTTACGTGCATGTTTTGCTTTGGAGCGAGTTTGCATAAACGTAACGTACAACGTGGGGGTGAGCAAAGAAGATTCTTTTTGGTGTTTTTACTTTTTCAATTATTATTTTTTTTGTGGTTTTTGATTGTTTTTTACTTTTTTTTTGGATTTTTGTGATTGTATTAAGTAGAAAAAAATCTACAAATCTCCTCCTTAACCAAATCTCTTGATTAAAGAAGCCTCAACGAATTAAAACGATCACGTGAAGTGAACGCCTTCGATGACTTTAGAACGTTGGTGGAACACCAAAACGTTCAAGAGGGTTTAATCAAATGAAACCAAGAAATTATATATGATACTTAATAATAATTTGGGCGGCAAAACCCTCGGTTAGCTTTCAATCTCAAAATACTCACAAGCAAGCGGGGAAACGAGGCGGCGCGAAGCACTTAAGAGCCTTTTTCCTTAGGCTATATTTTATAATACCCGCCTTATACCCACCTTATAGTTTGTATTTTTCAAAATCGAGCTTCACGAAAGTATTTATCTATTTTTGCCTTTTTCTTTTGGTTTGAGATTCGAATACAATGATTGGGTAATGACCTCCCAATTCAAGGTTGTGTTTTCACACTTTTGGAGTACTTGTGAATTTATTGTTCTATGTATACAATATAGTAATAGTATTCACACAAAAAACGAAAAACCGATAATACGTATTAGTAGAGTGCTACTAATACAAATAGATATTATGGCTATATATAAAAACAACAATTGCCAAATCTAAACACAACACACCTCCCCGGCAGCGGCGCCAAAATTATGGTTGTATATTGACACTCGTTTAGAAACACGAGTAAAAAGCGGTAAGTATTAAGTGTTCGTTTAGGAAAACGAAAGCACTTATGATCCTTTGTGTGGGATCGTTCTCAAGGAGGCTTGGTGTGTGTGTTAAGAGATGATTAATTTGTGATTATGTTGATGAGAAAAGAGAAAGAAAAAGACGAATTGTGCTAAAAATTACCCTACGATGTAAAAAACGTAAAATCAAGAAATTCGACGAAACGAAAAATTCCTCAAAAAATTACCAAATTTCAAACCTAACTAAATAAAAATACAAGGATAACTAATTTGAAAACCAAAATGTCTAAAACCTATTTAACAATTTTATATTAATTTTTAAAGTTAATGAAAAACCTTAAAATTAAATAAAATTAAAAATTAACTAAATTGAAAAACTAAATGGATGTAAACCTCAAAATATTAAATTAAAAACTAAAAAATATTTTTTGAAAATTTTTAAAACTAATTTTACTATTTTTAATCTAATTAATAAAAAACGTATAATAAAATATTCCTAAAAATTAATTAAAACGTGAGAAATTTAAACTTTTTCAATCAAAAAGTCCCCAATGCTACACTAAACAATGGAAAAATAAAAAGAAAGGAAAAGGCTAAGTAAATAAGTTGGATTAGCTTATTTAACACACGGCTTATATAAAATAAGCAAAACACAAAAGCCCTTATTAATTTAAACTGGGAAAGTGATACCAGTAAAAGTCCCAAGGGCAGTTGGTTATCACGTTGTGTTGTTGAGCGAGTGGTCACGGGTTCGAGGCTGGTGTAACCCTAAAAAATTTTAAACACTTTTTTTCAATTTCTGTTTCCTTTTATGTTCACAGTATGTTAACAACTCCCAAACACAAAAACAAGTCTAATATTACTTATATTAAGCGCGTTTATGATTCTTGATCCACCAAATTTAAACTCAAACAAGCAGGTATCAAATATTGTAGGCCTACGCAGCTCGGTTTACAGTCAAAACCACACGATTAACTATCAGATTATACTAAAAACTGAAAATATGTTGAACTAATCAAACTGGTACGAACAAAAATACCACACGTAGCTTTTAATCTATAAAGTGATTAAGCACTCAAATTACAGTTTTAAGTATACTAAAACTTCAAACAACGGATCTACACTTTTCTCTTTAGCACCCTAAGTCATGTTTCTATGTTTTAAGAAGTGAGAATTTTATACCTACCCCCGTCTACATCCAACAGGGGTCAGCTATGCTACCCAAAACACACTTGTCCAACAGTGGAACAAGGCCCTTGGGTGTCTTGGACAGGGAAGTGGCGAAGATGTTTGTTGGGGTTCAACAGCTGAACCGAACACAAAGGCTAAACAAGATATCACTGCTAAGATGAAAAGAGTTTCAAACTTAAAAGCTTGGGACCAAAAGCTTGATGAAGAGCTTTTGGTTTGAAGATTTTAAGTAGTTAGTTCACGAGATAAACAGAATAATATTAAAAACGAGACAAGTAACAAACCAAGTCTTATGCAAGACTCAAGGTCCCACAGTCTATGCAATACTCTATCACGGTTTCACTACCCCTTGATCAACAAGATCAGTTGGTTATGATCAACTATGAAGCCTATTACTTAGCCTATTATAACTCTAGGTACTTAGCAAAAGGACTTAGGAATTTTTGGAACAAGAATTAGTAGCTTAAAAAAGAAATTTTACTGGAACAAAAAATACCAAACAGATTACACTAATACTGAAAGTAAAATGGGAACTCGTTTTCTTCAACAAACACTAAACCACTTTTTCATTATCTTAGAAAAAAGGGATTTACAAGGCTGTGAACAAGGAAAACAATAACAAAAAAAACTAAACTAAGTCTTGTTTCCTTATATAGGGACTTACAGAAGCATCTAGAATTGATAAACCCTAATTTCTAAAAAACCCAAAATACCCTTTGGGTTTGAACTCGAATCTTGACTTGGTTCTTGGTCTTGTGTGTTGCCAGCTGCCAATTTGATCTATACCATCCAAAAACGAGTAGGAAGCAAACAATAATCCTAACCCGTTGATCTTCTGTCAATTTTTTGTATTTTTCTTCCAAGGGTTGCAGGGGAGCCACATGGGAGGGGACCAGGGTCACGGGTGAATAAACAAAAGGTGGGGTTAGGTTTTGTTTGAGATTGATTAATGATCTAGAATCATATTCAATCTAATTTTTAGTAATTAGAAAAATAGGAATTAGGGTTTATTTAGACGATTTGGGGATTTGGGGTGTGGTGATTTAAATAGTGATGCTTTACCGGGTTTTAAAATTATATAATATAATTTAAATGGTATTAGTGAATAAGTGGGGTTGTGGTAAACCGGGTGTGGGTAAATGGGTGGGGAGGGTGACGTGGAGTAATGGGATTGGTGGGTTGGTTTTGTTGGGTAGTAAATAGTGAGTTGGTTAAGTAAGTTTAGATAAATAGCAGGATTGCCCCCCCCCCCCCCGTTAACTACTTCCTTTAAACAGCTTTGCATGTTAAGTCCTTTTCATTTGCACCATCCATCCTTATGCAATTACATCCACAGTCCTTGTGTTTAACAATTGGGATTTGAGGGTTGTTTTTGTAACTTTGACCATTATACAGGGGAATTTCTTGAAAAGTCTTTACTCTTCAAGGATGATACTTGTATATAGTGATTCTTGAAGGGCCATACTTGTCAAGTTGCCAAAGATGAGGGACCAAATGTGACAAATCTTCAATTCTTCAAGGCCTTTTTTGGAAATTCATCACTAGGGCTTGGTTCATAGTGCGGCTTCATTTCCCGTGTTCGTTTTTTATTGATTCTTGTGATCTTTCGTCATTTTCTCAATATCCGTACCTAAAATACACAAGTAACAAACACAAGCATATATTTGGCAATTTTGATGATATTTAATGCATTTAAAGCCCGATTTGGACGATGAGACTATGTATAAAATCAGTCTCATCACACCCTCTCAGTTTGATTCGGGTATGTTCCTCTTTTAGTTACTTATCTATAATTCGGGGACGAATTATTCTTTTTAGGGGGGAAGAGTTGTAAAACCCGCACGCTTTTACCATGAACAGTACATATATGATCGTACGTACATGATTAGAACTTTCCTTATTTAGCACGTGTACGTTTCACGAATAGGAATTACAAGTATTACGTAGGTGTTATTACACGATAAGTATTTATTTACGTACTAAGACACGATAATTAGTTCAATAATAATTATAATAACGAACATAAGAATATGAAATCATGATGTAAATAATCACGAACCTATTATTATGTATTTACGTATATTTATCACTGTGACAATCCATCAATTTATGGTTGATATTTTATTCTCAACTATTATTTAAAAATATTATTTTAATGTTATATTATGAACTCACTCATTTTTGGGAAGAAAATTTGATTTACATCTTGAAGTAGCATCGACTACGTCTAAACCGGAGGACTCTACGTTACGTGCTTACGTTTACATACACCGTCTTTGGTGACAGTCCGACATTTCAAGAAATAAATTTATCCGTGAATATTATTTTGGGATTTCAAATTTGAGTTGGTTCATAAACTCACAAATTTACGAGAAGAGATTAGGACTTACGTGAATAATTTAACGCCCTTTACGACTAAACCGGAAACCTTAGGATTACGTATTTACGTTTTCGAATTCCGTTTTTGATTAGAGAAAATTTATAATAACGTTTTTCGAAAAAAGACCCGAGGGCACGCAAATCGAGGAAACTAGAATCGAGGAGTACCGGTAAATTAGTGGAGATGAGACAAGTGGGACACTTGTCCCAACCTTACTCATAACCGGCAAAACTGGCTACTAACACCATTTTGGTGTCAACTTTTCCTTAAAGACCAAGGACACTTGTCCTAGAAGTCTTCCAAAACCACTAAACACTTAAACAAGCTACATTGAAACTATTTCTCACAAACATTACATGCAAAACCATCTATTCTCCCTCTCCTCTCTCTCAAAAATTCTTCCCACTCTCACCCTAAATAACCCATTTAATCTTGATTTAACCATGAAATCATATGTTATTCACACATATGATGAAGAACCTTTGAAGATATAAAGATTGGAGCTGATCTTAACCTTTGAAAAGGGGTTTTCATGAGGTTAAAGGGATGAATTCATGGAGTTGTTCATCTATCCAAAGGAACCAAGAAGTTTCCTTGCTAAAGTTGAAGATTTGATTACAAGAACCAAGTCTTGTTCATCAAAAACCTCATCTTTTCATCACTAATGGTGGTATATAGATTGTTCTTCCTATCCTCTTGTTATTTTGATTATGTAATCTTGTATTTACTTTATTTATGTATATGTATATGATGATGAATGATGATAAAGAGATTATGTGGGGATTTGGTGTTGATAAATATGGTTAAAAAGATGGAAAACGAAAGGTAAAAAGGTTAAAATCTTGCTTAATATGATGGCTGTATAAAAACAGTAAGTAACCAAATGATAAACTGATAAAATGGCATGCTGGAATCAATTTACAATAAGTATTAGATGTTATACACATGTGAGAGTTGGCAATGCAATGGAATCATCAAAATGAGTGAGATATGATCAGAATAAGTTTAGAGTGCAAATTTGCCTACACTGTTTTGGACGAATTTATTAAAATATTTAGAGATTGATTCATCAGTAGCTATAATGGAACAAAATGAAGCACATATCATGTAGTTACTGTCATAAAAATTTGAGGTCCAATCTCATTATAGAACTCTAGATATGAAAATTTTAGTGAACTTAGACTGATTTTGTAAATAAATAATATATAATATAAGCACTCAAACATTTATATAAAATATACATATATAAAACCCACTAGTTGATAATAATCATAAATAAAGATATATATATATATATATATATATATATATATATATATATATATATATATATATATATATATATATATATATATATATATATATATATATATATATATATATATATATATATATATATATATATATATATATATATATATATATATATATATATATATATATATATATATATATATATATATATATATATATATATATATATATATATTGGTATTAAAATGGGACATGTTATATAAATTACAAGTATAAATGTTTTTCCAAGTTATAAAACAATACACCTAAGTTTTACGTCTTTTCGGCTAAAACCAAAAGATTAACGTTTTTGTCAAATAAAACTTAGACGGTCGGACCCGTCTAATGTAAACTTTTATAAACTAACATACTGATATATGAACTTATATAACAAGTAAAAACCGATAAAACCCGAGCTTTACAACATATAGACATTAACGGGCCAATGTAGCCTTATTGGACTATTAACCCGACTAGTTGGTAAAACACTTATAAAATTACTTATTAGGATTAACCCACTTGGGCCCAACATGTAAAGTATAATAGTGATAATAAAAGTGTAAAATGGACTAATATAAGGTATTGAGCTTATAATAGACTTATTGGGCCTAAAACATGTAAATAAGTAAAACTAGTAAACTAGTATAAAAGTTAACAATACATAACACTAAAATGAGTAAATGAGAATGTACAAACCCACTTGATCATCATAATATATATAAAATCATCATATGTATACATAATTGTTATTTTATAAAGTCATTGGACAAGAGTCTAAGACCAGTATTATTTGTCTCGGTTTCCGTGATTGAAGCACGTACCGTACATCCGAATTGCCGATAACCCGCTTTCCCACATCAATGTGAGTTCATAGTCTCGCACTCTTTTAAATGTTTTTATGAAATGTTTTATAAACCTACGAGGGAGATAACATGTTATTTTGATAAAATAGGACATCATTTGTCCCGATTATTTGTTTATTGATTTGGACCCGAATGATTGTATGACCCGATGAATGATTATATGACCCGATGTATGAAATAAAATGGATTATTAAAGTTAGGTTATGTCACTAAAATCCGCATTAGAATGAATTGTGAACTACCGGGATTTGGTAGACGCTTATGCATATAATAGTACTATTTCAGGAAAATCACCCCAGTTCGCACCTTGACGGTTGATCCCCGTCATGCCACATTGATTGGTAAGCGAATTTATGTATGAGAAGATTTACACAAGAGTGATTATTGTGACGACACGCTAATTTAAATGGGCAAATGAGTTTCGGGTTAGCTACCCGTTGTTTGTTGTAGTAAGGTAACAATGTCATGCGGCTTATAATAATCCAAATAACGAAACTACTGCTATATGCATTGAATTACGATATATTGCCTGACTAGCAATACGGGGTCTTATTATTGATATTATGTTCGTGATTTGGTTTTACATAACCATATTCATATAACGGTTTTTAATTAACTTTACACGACGTTATGAAATGTATTGTATGATATTTTTACGACATTGGTTCGTATAATGGTTTTGAAGGCGAAAGCCTATATTATGATTTTGATAAGGATTTGTATAAAATGACTTTGGCTATTTTATGGCCTATTACAAACATTTGTACAAAAATGATTTTCGGTAATAATTATATACCGATGATATATTAATGGTTTTATTAAACTCTATGAATTCACTCGGCGTTATCGCTGACCTTTTCTTTTAACATGTTTTATCTCAGGTACTTGAAGGTAATTCTTGGGAAGATGACAAGAATTCATGGCCCGCACTTATATAATAATTTCCATTCAAATGCTTTGTAAAATTATATGAAATGACTACGACTTGGGACCTATGTAACTTTGATATTTATGAATGAAAATGCTTTATTATTAAACGACGCGATTTTTAAAGCGTTGTCTATGATGTAAGTAATGTGTTATCCCGTAACACCAACGAGTCTTCCGCTGTATTGAATTGTATATATTTGGGGGTGTTATAGTTTGGTACCAGAGCTCTCGTTATAGAGAACAAAAGATTTTTAAAACCAAAGTTTTGAATAAAATATTTCAAAATCTTTTAACTATAAACATTTTTCTAAAAATGTCTAAAAATCTTTTGACTATAACGGTGCCGAAGAATTCCCGAGTTATTGACAAGGCCAGACTGAGAAGTGTTATTTTAATATATATATATATATATAACTTGGATTATATATATATATATATATATATATATATATATATATATATATATATATATATATAGGGTGAGGTTATTTTCAGAACCAAATAAATGTACAGAACTGCGCGAACCATATTTTTACTCTTAAAATGCACATGTATATTCATCGGGTTAGTTCATTAGGTAGAAATACATGAATTTTCATTGTCGTATGTCACTAGGAATATGTATCCTACGACCATGCACATGTATTTGTTTTGTATGTATTATAACTATCTTTTCATTGGACAATATGAAAACACATGTGCACTCTTCATATCGTTCATCATAGTCGGATCTATAGCCAATAAAACAATTTTTAAATGTTAATTTAAACATAATAATGAAAATACATATGCATTTTTAAGAGTATAAAGGTGGTTCTCGCAGTTCTGTACATTTATTTGGTTCTGAAAATAACTTTACACTATATATATATATATATATATATATATATATATATATATATATATATATATATATATATATATATATATATATATATATATATATATATATATATATATATATATATATATATATATATATATATATATATATATATATATATATATATATATATATGTATATATATATATATATATATATATATATATATATATATATATATATATATATATATATATATATATATATATATATATATATATATATATAGTATATATATATATATATATATATAGAGTTAGGTTATTGTGGTGTAGTTGGTTAAAATTGTTAAAATGAAAAGTAATATTAGCCACATGATTTGTTAATTGATATAAAATGAAATTAATGTTGGTGATTATCATTTATTTGAGAAACATTAAATTAAAGGGTATATTTGTCTTAAGAGTATTAAAATTCTAAGTGTTTTTTTCTCATGTTCCTCATTTATTAAAAGATGCTCCGTCATTTTACTTAACAATTCATATTACGGAGTATACAATTTGGGTACATCTTTTAAAAACGGATGACATTTCGTTTCTTTTGAATTTTTGGTGATACATTAAAATAATTCGTGATACAAAAAACAGCAGGCACATTTTTATTATTATTATTTCACAATTTTATAGACAAAAACTTGATAAATTTGATGATACAGTAGTTTACATTAACCCGTACATGAAATTAAAAGATATACTAAACATACAAAATATTAATTGATACCATGACACATGATTCGAAAATGGCGAGATAAAAATACCATATGAAATAAGATATGATATAGCGACTTTTATGAAAAATTTACAATATAGTTATATGCTTCACGTACAAACTAAATGATACATATGTGTATTTTGAAAATTAAAAACAACATAATATTAAATATATAATTCATTCTTAATGTGACACAAACTGATTACAACATACATATGCCACAAAGTAATGGACCATAACTAGTGTACCATCTTATCATCATTGATAAGATATAATCTTGGAAACAAGATGTATCATCTGATGAAGATAATACGAGTATAACTCGACAACCCGTCGACAAAACAAAAAACGTGAAAATGAAAGGCAAAAAAGTCGCCCCGTCTTCCGCTGGCAAGGAAGACCACGAGATAACCCACATTCAATGCCGGGAAAAACCAAAAATGTCATCGGAAAATCTCACCGTTATATTATTTGGAAACCCGATTGATACCCAGCAAGATGAATCACCAAAATCACCACAAAAGAAGCTGATGTATCATAATATTTTGAAAATCGACTAGTACATCTTAAGCTTTCGGAGAAACATATTGTTATATTTATTCATCAACGGACTCAAAGATCCAAAAACCTGATACATCATAATCAACATCTATTGACCCAGATGTCGAAGATGGTTCTTGTGACAAAAGGCGACATCACCGGTCTTCCAAAAATTAAATGAGACAAAAAACGATGGATTTGGTGGTGATATTTTTGGTTCCATGGACAAGTTGCTAACAAAATGAGATCTGAAAAATTATAAGTACTGGTATGAATTAATGGTTGGTATGAATGAGACAAAAATGATGAGTATAAATGGACGGTTATGTGTTTTGGATGGATAAGAGTTGTGTTAAGTATCCAAAATGCCCTTTTAGTTTAATTAATAAATTTTGATTTTTTTAATCAGTTAGTTATCATCTACAGCAATTAAAAAAGATCTAAGGGTTAATAATGCTTTTTATTTTAGCAATTTTAAGAGCCTACACTATTTTAACTAAATTCTATATATATATATATATATATATATATATATATATATATATATATATATATATATATATATATATATATATATATATATATATATATATATATATATATATA